>KB672891.1:2311169-2363360 GCA_000349145.1 Anopheles dirus | reverse complement strand
GATACGTTGGCTAGGACACGTGATGAGGATGCCGGACTCTTGTCCCACCAGGAAGGTTCTCGTCAGCGACCCGTTCGGCACGAGGCGCAGAGGAGTGCAGCGAGCTCGTTGGATGTATCAAGTGGAACTCGACCTGACGGAGATCGGGCACAACCGCGAATGGAGGACTGCAGCCATGAACCGAGCGACCTGGAGATCGATTGGTGACCAGGCCATGTCAGCACGACGTGCTCACCTGTGAGCGGAACAGCTAGAGAGAGAGAGAGAGAGAGACTTTTATAAAAAAAGATAATTATTTTTATAAGCAATTTAATTATTTTTATCAATTGTTTATATGTCCTCTTTTTACCTTTAGAATCAGCTGCGCGAGAAGAGAAGAGAGAAAGTTGCACATTGAAAGTTGCCAAGGAAGAAGCCACAACTATTGCTCCTAGTGTTGATATTCAATACTTCGGTGATACATTTGCGATTACTGTAATTGTTCATTTGGATCTACCGGTTTCTTAATTATCTCAGCCTACCGTCTGCTGCTTTGGTGGACCATTGTTCATATTGAAACAACATAAGGCATCAAATTGCCATAAAAGCTGCGTTTATTGCACTTGCACACCACCAACAACGAAAAGCGTGCCAACAGAACTTGCTACTCACAGTCATGAGGGATTATACTTACTTCAGCAAGGCAGTACCGCTATCGTCGTGTCTTTTTTCGGATGCAGCTAAACCCATTCAAACATATTGCCGCTCGGTTTAGACGTTGTACATTTTCTTAGTTGAGTTTATTATAGTTATCATGAAAATGTATGAATATCATTACTGAAGCAAAGGACAACAAAAGATGTCTTTGACCCAAATTCCTTTTTCTTCGTTTAATCCTTAATTGCCTCCTCCTGTGCGGTGCTTTAGAGCCCTGCATAGTGGCATTTTATTAAACCGTTCACTCACGCCTCGATATGTCTTACCCTATTTCATCGTCGTATCCTTACGCTGAACTGTTCTGAGCACTAAACACGCGCACCCGCACGTACACGATTCATTGGCAATTTTGGTTCGGAGCGACCCGGAAGTGGCCGGTCCATTTCCACCGTGGCGATCATCGTTAGTGTTGTTTAAGTGTGCTCACGGATCGAGCTCACTCGTACTCATCTGGCTACGCTTATGACGCCGTTGAAATACGCGTGTGATGGGCTTGGTTTTGTCGTGTTTCTGGTTCGCTTTCTCATGTTTTTTTTTCTTCTTTTTTCGTCATTCACAAACGTCACACATGAAACTTATGCTAATCTGATGCAGAAAACACATCTACTGATACAACAACGAAAAGGAAAATGCATTCGTTTACTTCGCCCCACTTGAACTTCAGGATTGTGTTTAGGTGCACGTTTGGGTTCACCAGTGTTCGCGCATTCTTTTGTGTATGATTCGAAGCGAATCCTTTAATGTTTGGGGGTGAGCGGGGGCTACTTACTGAAGTAGTTTGATGCTCGTATGCTAACAAAGGTATTTGTAAGTGCAACCTGCAACATGGTTGCTGGTTTCGTATTTTAACATTCCTGGCTTCAGTTCAGCCGTTTTGCTGCACACGGTGTCATTATTCATCACTGATCCCTAGCTAAAGAGTATCCTAAGTGTTCTCCCCATACACAAACACACGAAACACATACACATTGAAGAAATGTGAGTGTTCAGTTTTTTTATGTTTGTTCTTTCATCTCAAATTGCATTTAAACTCGATCGTATAATCATATGTGTGGTTCGATAATATGGACAATAATTCATCGCAACATGCTCAGGTTGAAAGGAAAATGTTTTTTGCTGTTTCTCTTTTGTTCTGTTCGTATGAATTTGCTATATATCGGTAAGATTTACTTATGTTGTGATTGTTTTACAAACATCCTTCTGCAACTTTCTTCCGTACCTATTATAGTTTCCTTTTCGTTTTTGTGCCTTTGATTCTGAACAACTACAGTAATCGACAGAAATTATTTCACTTTGTTTAGCGTTGTCTTGAGCAGCTTTTCGCCGCGCTCGTGAGGTATTTCGTTCAGGTTTTCATTAAGACTTTTTGGTATTTGGTTCCATTTGACGCAGTGCAGTAACGGCTGTAATGTTTTATTGCGTTTTATTTTCAGTTACTTCCTCAGCTCTAATCAGCTTTACAAAACATAAAATCTCGACTTGTTCTGTATTTGACATTCAGTCAAGCGATCGTTCTTTTTCGCACTTATGGTCCAGTATTGCACTAGGTTCTGATTTCGATCTGATACGACTTTTCCCAATGTTTTGTTATGCATTGTTTATTCTGTTTCAACCTCTCTTCATTACCATTCCAGTTGAGATAAGGGGTTGAAATGTTGAGATCCGTTCTTTATCTCGGTAGTGTTTTGTTGTACTCTGTTTAAAGGCAGCTTGGTTGCATTTGAACTGTTTGATGTGTTTCATATTGATTTAAATTTGTCGATAGTTTCGCAAAAGACGCCCCTCAACCTATTGGGCAGATGCACCGGATGTAGGCAAACACAAACCTTTTCGAGTTGGTTTCGAGCAAAACGCACCTAAAATTGTACAACCCAAAATGCGACCATTGAAATGGAACGAAACGATAAACCGTCATTTACGCCAAAGTAGATACTACTTTTTGCTTACCGACAAATTGGTTCTCCCTGCCTGTCTTCTGCCTGCCTTCTGTGATTCCCCTAACATTATCATATACACCTGAGACTGGAAGGTTTTAATTGGCATTTGAAATGAAAGCTCTTTAGACACTGGTACATCGTACTTTAGTAGTTTCATTCGACCTCTTGGCACATAGATAGAGTGCACTAACCGAGGAGCAAGGGAGTTGCTTGCTTTGAGTCCTGTTAAGATGTGCAATGTTTGTCTCTTCCACTGCCCTCATTACTCGTTCGTAACCGATTCACTATCCGAAATTCGTGTGGCGTATACGCTTTTGATGTGCTGTGTGCGCCATGTGCGCACCATGTGCTGTGCAGTTTTCCTCTTCCATTTGTGCATGTGTGTGATGTATTCTTTTATTTCGCTACCTTGTTCACTAAAGTCACCACAGCCTTTAACGCAAACAGTTGAAGTTACTAAAACTAAAAATCAAGACATGCCACACACCGACCACGTCCTAAAAAGACCCTGAATTTGTTTTCCTCATGATTTGTCATTCATCCCCAAGTGATGAGCCAACTACTTGAAAACATACTACAACTACACACGGTAGAGTGTGCGGGGGTGAGTGCTGTGATGAAACCATTCTTAAAGAAATAAAAACAAACCATCCGAACACAGCTTTATAGACCGATTTGAGAGAAACGACTTTCGGTAAGATTGCACGATCACATTAAGCCCAGCGCGTGTTGCGACCCGTCTCTTTGGTGATGTTATGCTTACGCAGGTTAGTTCCTCCGTACTGCTGCACGCAAATCGGAATGTAAATTTTTGCCAGCATTTGTTGCACACTAACTATTCACAGTCACCCCACAACGGTAGGCCTTCGGTGGAGACACTACCAGCAGTTCGTCTTCTCCTAAGGAACAAACGGTTTACAACTAAACATAAGTTCAACTTCACAAACACAAACACCGAAAACATACATCACTAAATTCACTTAAAAGGCAAATCAATTTCAAGAACATGATATCCGTTTTCTGGGAAACGATATTTGCTTGTGCAAAACCATTGCTAGAGAAAAGTAGCGCAATTGAGGTTTATTGTGGTTTTGACTTTCCGAAGTTTCGTCTGCATCGCTCCATGGATAGTTCGCGCAACAGCGATTGGTTGTAAATATGATTACGACTCATAGTTTTATTGTTTGTTCGCGTTTAATTCTCTCGTTCATCGTCTATTCTCTTCCTCCCTACGCCACAGTATGATCCCTTTCCCTGATTTCATCTTCGATTTTGCTAGTTTCGTGTGTGTGTGTGTCAACTTCGATAATATTTACTTTGTTTTCCTCCGTTGATTGGATGATTTTTCGTGTATATTGAGTATGTGTGTGTTTGTGTGTTTGTTTTTTAATAAATTCGAACATTTTACAAGTTTCTCTCAGGGGTTCATATACCGATATACCTACAAGTTATCTTGGATAGTTAATAATTCGTACATTTAGAGTTATAAAACATTTGCAAGTCCCTTAATACTGCAGTATTCTTTCCGTGTTCAATGAATAAATCTTTCTCCGCGCCTTCCCGCCGGCATTGTGCTATTCTCTTCCGTTTACCCTCGTCTGCTAGAGCTTTGTTTTCTTCTGTTTTGAGCATAGATATGTGTTTTTGTTTTGTGTTTGCTTGCAGATTTTCAAAGATAGTATTTAAAAAAATGGCAATTATAGCTAAATATGTAACAGATCTTGTAGATCATTCATTTCGAACTGCATTAATTTATGACGACACGCCGGTCTGGTATACTGAATATATTTAAATTCATACACCTCCAATGACACGGAATCCGTCGCCATTGTGGGACGCCAGCGGCTGCCTACGATTTTGTGAGTTTATTTGCAATTTTTTATGTATTTTTGGTTGTTGTTGTTTGCTTCTTTGTTGTAGATGTTTTATTTCACTCTCTGTATTATTAATCAACACGCGTTTGCCTTTGAAGTTACGGTAAGTCATACAACTATGGTTTACAACTATGTACAGTACATGTTTTGCGTTTGTCTATCTGCCATCACTTTCGCCCAATTATCTTCTAACTATTGCCACATGATCCGACGAAAAGAGGCTATTACATTTGTGGTCAAATCCCTGTTGTATTTGCCTCGGAACTTAAGCATTCTGGCGCCAGTTTTCTCACTCCTCCGAAGAGAGGATGTGGATCGCTAGTACGAAACAATAACACACATCGAAGTGAACGAGTTTAGTTTTGTTGGAAACTTATTGCATCTTACTACTCATAATGTGCGACCAATTCAATCACCTGTTTACCGCTGTAAAGCAATTGCCCCCATGCTGATTTATGCTGATTTGTTGTTTTTTGTTGCTGTCTATTGCAGACATGGGAAAGTGTCTGCTACGATATGCTCTCTGTTCTCTTTTACTAAAATTTTTCGCTAATTTTGTGTAAATTGCAGAAATGTAAATAAATATCTTCCAGCCAAAATATATTTGTTGTTGTATAGAGTTTGACGTGAATCAAAAACTTATAGGTAGTATTAGCTAGAGTATTATTCTGTGCTTACTTTGAATTGTATATTTTGTATGTGTATGTGTGGGAGAGTTTTTTGTTTAAGTTTTCACATGATTTGTGCTTCTGCTTGCACGGGTAGCAGATTTTGCAAAAAAAAAACAATAGTTTCCATCTTTTATACACGAACGCACAACTAGTTATTCACGTGAACCGAACTCGGTTTTGCAACCAAGATCAATTGTTTTTTCTCTACAATGTCAGGATTGTGAAGGGTTTAAGAAAAAGGGCGATGCTGTGAGGTGCTACTAGTCAGTTCTTTTAAAATTTGTAACATTCTTGATACACTTGTTTGCGTATATTTTACAGTTTCCTTCTTTGCTCCAAAACTTCTCCGTTTCCAGGATTGCTATAGGTTTTTGGCGGCTCACGACCCTATGCCCAGTTAAATTTTCATTGATCATCCAAAGATTTAGAGTTAGAAAAAATAAACCGTTTAAATTATTAATTTTTAATTTCTTATAAAATCACAGTTTTTCGTTTTGTCTTGATCTCCTTAAGTTTACGAGTCGCTTCCTTTACCCACCGTTTCGGTACGCGGCCACACACATACATCGTTTCCCTTTTGCACTTCTCTATGGCATTCATACCGACACCGCTGTTCTTGCCCCTTCGACTGTTGAGCTCTTGGATTCTTGGATACCAATGTCGTTTATTGACCATCGCTTTCCCACTTTGCATCGATGTGGTGATTATTGATTGTTATGCCTTAAGTTCCTACAGCTCTACCATCTTAAGAGCATATATTTGGATCTGTCGGACATAAATAAAACGTACTTTTGATGACGGCGGCTTTACTGTTGCCAGCATGGCGTAACTCAGAATGCAGAGGATGGCACAGACACACATAGATCACATTAAAATCGTCTGAATTCGTAAATCATTCCGTTCTGATATGTGCATTGAATTAATATGCATTTTGCAACAAGATTTGAATGTACTGAAATAATGCTTTTGGAATCTTCTTTGCCTCCATTCCTTCATTTTGCACATTCGATTTTCGATAGAAGCAGCAACATATGATTTTGTCTACTTTCGATTATTGCACATGATATATTGCTAACGAGGAAATAAAAATAATTAAATAATATGAACATCACTCTAGAAGTCTATGCTTTGTTGTGCTGGCTTGATCGTGATCTTGTGCCGCTTTGCTTAAAATAATCGTGATCGAAGTCTTCTCCATACCTATTTCAGTAGCACTGGGACACTACACGCAGTCTATATCTGCTCGGTTTCCAGTCCATTCTCTAAATAAAGACACTCCACCAAAACCGAATATTGCACCTTGTTCTCGCTATTGGGAGCATTGCGCTGGAAACTGAGTGATGCTCGGCGTGATACGATGCGTTTGTATCGCTAAATACTGGATGGATGTGAAAAATTAGTCACACGCTTACCATTCAGCTAGTGCATTTGGCATCACTGACTGGTGGAAAGTTATTGTTTACTCTGTCTGGCGTTGATATGCGCACATTGATTAAGCGATTGATATGCAGCATCAAAATAGATCACTTCAGAATTTAACCTTTTTGCACACCAAACACACTAATGATGATATAAGAAGGTCTTGCTCTATGTATAGCCCATGTTACTCCTTTACTGGAGTTGATATGGTAGTCCCGCGAATAAATAAAACAGTGGTAAACGCTTCGATTTCTCGCTGATATGGGAGGTGTCTGTCCGGTTGATATGCGCCCGTTTTTTGTTAGTATGTACTATGATGAACTTTCTCCTTTACGACCTTGTTGTGCTATGTTACTTTACGATGAGCATACACCTTGATTGCACTGGTACTGATCCCGAGCAATCCTGAGCTGCTCTGCTGCTTGTGTGAGGCATAGGACCTTCGGGACACGTGCCAACGGGAAGGATGTACGTTGACGATGACGCTGTGTGCTGCCGCGTGCGCTAGATCATCATCTGTTCCGCTTACTGAATGCCCGGTGGTGGTTGTCCCAGTTCCGCCGCAAAATCAAACAGATGCGGATGGGCGTGTGGATGCGAACTGTGCAGACCAGCGCCGACATTGCTCCCATTGCCCGATAGCACCGTTTTGATGGCGGTCGTCTTGAGCAACCGTTTCAGCATACCGCTCGAGCCGCGATGCTGCAGGCTCTTGTGGGTGGTCAGTGAGTTTTTCGTACGGTACCGTCGGTGGCAGAACTCGCACACGTACAGCGTGTCGGACTGTTCGTGCTTGTCCTGAAAGTGACGCTTGAGCGAATAGTAGCAGGAAAAGGTCCGCCGGCAGTAGGGACACTCCTGTGGTTCGTTGATGCCGCCGCTGGTGGGTGGTGGCATGCGCAGTGGCATCAGCTGCGATGGCGATCCGGCCGAAGAAGATGGTGTCCCAGGTGACCCTTGGCCCGGTCCTGCTAGTCGAGATCGCCGTTATCGATCGCGCAAACGAGGAAGGAAGGATGAGAAGTAGAGAGGTAAATGTTAGACATATGGTATCGTAAAAAAACACTATGTTCAATCGGTATAAGAATTGTTTCAATTTATTTCAAGTGATAGAGAGAGAGAGAGAGAGAAAGAGAGATAACTTTGGGATTCAATACATAGGCGGTTTTGATTACTATATAGGTAGGAAATGGTGAACTGATAGTGGCGCGAAGCAAGCAGCCAACACGGCAGCAACAGTTTTGCCACCGGTGCGCCCCCTGCCAAACAATAGAGAAACTATCCAGTTCAGAGTTGCGCTAGTTGTAATATGAACGTGATAAAATACGGTAGAAGAAGTAGTAAAAATGGAAAAGTAAACAAAACTCTTTGCCATCCGCTACCGTAGCAATTGTTGGCAGATACAGAGATCTTGTCTTCTCCAATGGAACAATATTATAAGAATCAAACAGAAAAAATACATTAATCAAATTAAACGCAGTATCCGTAACGCAAATCATACGGTAAGATAAGCTTCTAGTTTCACTATGAATAAGTTAAAAATTAATTCAATTAAGATCACATTCACATTCCGACAACAATGCAGCACATGCAGCTCGATTCAATCCATCCTTAATGGAAAATTGTACAGAAAAAGGACATTGCCATGCAAAATCAAAAAGTGATCGCCATTTGAGCCTATACAATGATGATTTGTTTTTTGATAAATTTGAAACATGTTGTATTTGTATTGCAATTGTATTGCAATTGTAATGATTAAAAACAGAAAAAAACATTCCAGTTTCGAGATTAATACATTGGCTTGTCTGTGAGCATTTGTTGCGTTTCGCGAACTGGATTATAACTAGCGTGATTTTCAGCCGGATGAATGAATAAAATAATGTGAAATGTGCCCAAAATGAAATACTTAAGCACAATTGTAACATTATATGCAAACAGAGCATGATACAGCAGTGTACCGTTCGTTTCGTTAAGCACACTATTAGTATTAATTTATTGGAGCACATTAAGGACATTAATGGACACATACAACGTACAACATAGTCAGACATATAGGTAGTATAATTGAAACAAAATTTAGCAACAGTAACATTGAGAGCTAGCCCAGGCAGTGCATTAGCAAGATCCCGCGATCTGCAGAAGATCAGTACATGTTATTGGTAGAGAGCGAATATAATTATTCATGTATACTTACTGAAAAAGATATACTTACGCTCTAAATTACTTACACACACACACACGCACATATAGAGAGACAGGGTGAGTGGGACACAGACACACATACACAGACAAGCAACACACAGAGAGACGTCATGCGAGCGGCGGCAACTAAGAAGACACAAATAATGACGCTAAAAAAGGCAAAAAAGAAATATTCAAAGAAATACACACGCACAGAACGATCACCTGGGCGAATACTGTCTCTATGGGGATCATGTGTTTTATTTTTCTCTCACGCCAGATGATCGTGTGCTTAACAATCGATTCTCCCGGGTCCCAGGTCCTACCACTTATTGCAGGTGACGACAGCAGGGCGCGGCATCAATAATGAATGAAATAAAAATATTAACAAACATAAAAGACATGCACAAGCGATCGCATCGCATCTTCAACTATTCTCTATTCAGGCGGCATGCCAATAGCGTGTAGTTTCGAATCCGTCCAACTCTTTCTCGTGTCGTATTACAACCTCCACAACGGGAGTGGAACATGAACCGGGATGTCCGTATGATGTCCGTGAGTCTAAAGCAAGCACGAACCATGCAAGAAACACGCGGAAGACAAACTGCATTGTAGAGTTCTGCTAGACAGAGAAACATCTAAGTTACTGTTAATGGTGAATACTTAGTATGAGTCAGTGGAGGCAGGTAGATTGGATTAATTTGTCATTGCAAATGTAGTCTTGGATTTCACTTTGGACATTTTGGATCGCAGCAAGAACAACCGACACCTATACTGGACGCGGGGCGAGTATGACTGAAAGTCAAAACCGTACTAGAAGGGACGGGGCAAATATGGAACACATCACTCACATCGCACTCACACTCTATTCCATTCTCTAAGGCGGTTGCTTAGGTATCACATTATTCGACAAGGCTCCTTGGGACAAACGGCGACACATCGATGGTAGGTTACAAAAAAAAAGACGTACGAAAACGTCGGGCGAAAAGCATATCGCATAACGATATGGGCTCGGTCATTCTCAACTTTTCCGTGATCGGGGGGGGGGGGGGGGACCGAGTCTCCACGGTCGAGAGACGGTTGGGTTTTGCAGATGGGGTACGCAAGTTCATTCGCTATTTATATTTCCTTTCACTCCGCAAAACGGGTGTCGTATGCTGGCTGAACATATTTTAGTTTGTGCCATGAGCTGATGATGTGACATAGTGTCGTGGTTGGTTGCAATCTTACCGCATGCATGATTGGAAGAAGACATACTTCGTAAAATATGATATTTTATTTCAATCAATACGCTAACATAATTACTGTATATATATATATGTATATATGGCATTGCTTGCTTTTGCTTGTTTTGTGGTGTATACTTTTTATCGTTGATTGTATGTTTGCTCGTATTTTCTTTAATTATTACGCTTGCTTTTAAGTCTAAAACCGGATCTATATACAACGGGTTCGCTAATAACTAGTTAAGAATTATTATCAGTAGCTATTTTATAAAGATTCTTAAAGAAAGCGACAGCAAATAGAAGAAGAGTTGGGGAAAAAGTGCATAGGAAAATGGTTTGAAAATTTGTTTCATTTTTTTATCAATGCCTGAATGAAATGCGAAATCGATTGTACAATAATAGCTAATGGTAGTGGGCAGATAGGGCAGATGTTATCGACTTCTGATACGTTGGAATGATATGTTTTGAAAATCGCCTAAAGTTAGAAATAATCGATAAAAAAATGGTTTAATTCGGAATGGAATGCCACTAACAGTGTGTCAGTATATACGGTTGGAAGAGAGATCGTAGCAATCTCGATTGTTTCCGTTTCGAATGTAAATGAAACGCTGTGCAGAGCTGTAGGAATCGTAAGGCGTGAAATGAGCGAGGCTTGACTCACTACACAGCTCGCAAAGGTATGAATGCGAACAAATTATAGTAGAAGAGGTAGATGTCCATGTAGTAGTAGTAATAGTAGTAGTACTAGTAGCGTTAGTGGTTGGGATAGTAATTTACGTGTATCTATCTTAACATCTAGCAAAAATCCTATATATTAACTTTCAGACTCGCTGGACGCAAAGGCAGCAGTCTGCCTGCGAATGAGTTTTCGAAATATTGCGTTTAAATAATAATCATACTCGTAAGGCTAAGTAATAATGAACTAGAGACAAGACAGACGTATTTGCGACTAAAAGGAAGCTACAAAACGACTTAAACCAGGTTTAGTAGTCATGGAAATTAAATATCATTAGGTGGCTATAAGTAACTCACTAGGAAGGCATCTAGAGTGCGTAGAAAAAAGGGTGTATACAACAGTGTGGGTTCATCTTGCCTTGTGTGTATTGTATGTCTTTTGTTGTGACTCTGACAAAGGTGAATGAAAAAAAGAGTTCGATCGTGTGAGTTATGATTTCCAACGCTATCTAAAATTAATTATACAGTAGAAGAAGATCTAATCAAATAAAATGCTTCATAGAAGCAAGCGAAAGAGCAAGAGCACAAACTGAAGTAGAGCGATAGAGAAACGTAGCAACGGGGGTTAGCAGTAAACAGTTTTAAGTCAGCTTCAGCTTTACTTCATTAAAGATTGTTATTATTTTGTATGTTAATTTAATTTTGATCCTCATTTCACGGTGATCAAAGAGAGATACACGAAAGTCAAACTTCAAACTACCTTAATAAGAAAAATGTTCTATTCGATTCAAACTAGTATCGTTCAGTGCAGTAAGAATATCGCGCACACTTGCGCATACTTAAGGAATGTATTGCATTCGCCAACACTTTGATATTACAATGTATGCGGAAAAGTTTGAAAGTACTGAGCAAACCGCAACTTAAGTAACTCCGAACGATTTGTAAAGCGTTGAAAAATGAAAGCAAAACGAAAGTGGTAAACTAACAGCGCAACCAGAGCAGAAGAAGGAGGAACAAAGATGTGGAGCGAATATGGGCTGTGAGAGCAGAAGGTGTGTGAATACTTTTCTAGAGACAAAATAGACAGGCTAGAGAGATGAGGTTCGATAGATAGAAAGATAGATGGCGTAGGGAAGGTCTATGGATAGATAGAGGCAGATGGCTGCTAATTAGGATAGCGAGAGAGAAATAAAATAAAAACATAAAACGCTAACCTGTTACACACACAAAGTCTTTCTTCTTTTCATTCTTATGAGGATCTTATTAGTACACTGTGTTCTCTTCCTCAACCTGTCGTCGTCCGTTTCATGTACTGTTTAGAAATGGATTTTCAGAAAGCTCGATGTAGATTCGACGCAAAATGGGTCGAAGTGTTTTGGGCTCTGCTGCTGCTGCTGCCGGTTTTCCACGCCACACGGTCCCGAGGTGACGTCAGCGACGCTTATTAAATAACCGGCTATTTGCAATAGACGAGATTTCACCGCTGTCTCGGTATGATGCTGTGCAAAAAGCTTGCAGTTGATTCGCGTACAAGTTTGCATCACAGGAACAGTAATTTGCACGCAAGTGACACCGGCACACAGTACGCAACCATCACCCGTAGAAGCTGTCTCGCGTTTGTACGCAGCCATTTCGTTGCTGTAGTTTGGATACGGTACGAAGGAGCGCGCCTTCCGCTCGGTTCCACAGGCTTGCCACCAATAGTGTTACCGGCAGCATTTAGACGGCGCACGTATGTGCAGTGTGCAGGCCGCATGACGATACTGATATATGGGAAAAAGGTTTTGGTTTGCCGCCCTTCCCGTGTTGATCACATTTTCATTCTCGTGTGCTTTTTTGCGCTTAAACACGACTTGTTGTCTTATGGCAGGGAGTAGCAGGATCGTTGCAGTCTAGTCCTTTACTGGAAGTGTTCGATAAGTTGCTTGTGCTTTTTTCTACTTGTTTATACGATTTTCAATTGGTCCTCGCATCGCATCGCTCTCACACTGTAATCAATTCGCGTCCGTTCAGAGACTGGTTCCAACTGGAGATGATGGGAAAGGACATCACCACGCACACGGACACAAACAAACGTGACGGGTGGCAAGGTACGAGTGGGGCTGGTGGGTGATGGCGATGCTGGATGCGGAGATGAGAAAGTTATGGCGTGTATGACGGTAGTGGAGGTAGTGGTTGTGGTGGTGGTGGTGGTGGTGGTATTGGTGGTAGTACGAAGGGATGTAATGCGAAGGGAACGGCGTACGGAGGAACCGTCATCACCGTGCTCTAGAAGAACTTTACATCCTTCATGTCCAGCTCACCGGGCCGGGACTTGTGGTATGTGTAGATATGTGTCATCAGCGAGTTTCGCGAGCAGTAGACGCGCTCGCATATGATGCAACGGTACTCTTCCTGTCGTTCCGCGTGCTTATCGGCGATATGCCGCTTCAGTGATGCTTTCGAACACAGTACCTTGCCACACAGCTGACATGAAAACAGTTTCTTAGGAGAGCAGCCTGCAATATACAAGACACACGAAAAACATTCCAAAAACTACCCAATTTGAAGAGGATGATGGTTTTATAGTTTGATTTTGTTTGTTGTTTTTTTCTAATCGGTGAGTTTTAGGGGGTTTAATCATTCGTAGTGAAAGAAAGACAGACAGACAGACGGGTCGGGGACGAGGCAAGATATAGTGAAAGATTGGTGACAGATTGGTGTCAGAGAGTGACGGACAGATAGAATGTTGCTACATCTACAGGATATTCCGTGTCCGTTGTTATGATTTAGTTGAACGGACGTTTAACTTTGGCCTCCAGAGAAATTGGCTTACACACACTCCTGATAGAAGAAGTTGTCCGAAGTTTTCGTTTTTTTGTGTTGTATTAGACTTTACAACCGTCATAATGTTGCAGATGTTGTTGTCATTGCTGTAGTATTTAGTAATTGCCACTCTGATGTTTTCTCGACACTACTCAGAACTTGCATATTAATTGCACCACACAGATAGCAACGAGGGAGAAGATTGTTGGTGTGTATGTGTGTGTGTAGAGACAGAGAAAGAGAGAAAGAAGGAAAGTAACACAATCGGAGCGGAAAGTGGTACGAACGATGCTGGTTTGTGTAATTGTTCGGAGTACGGTGTTGATTCCACATAAGGATCTGCCCCGATTGCTTGATTTCAGTGTGTCCTGGGTGTCGCCAAGGAGGCCGAAATATGGGAAGAAATATAGAGGCAAGCGGAGTGACAAAGAGATTGAAAGAAACGGAGAAATACTCAACAGAGACGAAGTGAGTGAAAAGAAGTAGAGAGAAGTGAGTCGGACCATCGGAACGAATAAATTTAAGCGAAACAGAGTACTTAGAAGATCAGAATCAGATGTCAGAGAAAGAGAAAGAGAGAGAGAGAGAGAGAGGGAGAGAGAGTGAAAGAGAATGTGAGGCAAGTGAGTCTGTAGTAGATGGCCAGGAGGGGAGGCATAACAAAAGCATAATATCAACGTGGTTTTCAAATGCCCTTATATGTTCGATCGTTCCCTACATTAAAAAAATCGTTCATCGTCGTATAAACACACATGCGCTGTGAGTTGAGCCGCTTCGACGGAAGGGAGAGGTACTAGCGTAGGTAGTCGAACAGGAGAGGATAATGACGCTTTCTTTACTCTTTGCTTAGTTGTTACTATAACGTGTGAAAAATCGCTGTTAATGCCTTCACACTGTACGGTTGGGAGTTAACGGCTTGGATTTGTTTCCTCATACCTTTTGCGTATGTTCTAGAGCTTTAGTTGCTTTGCTGTTTAACGATCACCTGATGCCGTAATCGGGGAGGGCGGTGGTTGGTAAGTACATTCAGATCAAAGATAAAAAGGGTAACACATGTAAGGGTAGTAAATAAGTAATACACGTATAACAGGGAGGTAAGCAATTCGAAACACTAATTACGGTACACGGTATTCGACATTGACATAAAAGCCACAACATTCAACTGAGTAACACAATTAAAAACAAAACACATTTAATGTAATAGTGAAACCATTTTTTGCTAAGGGGGTGTAATGCGAATAAATCATACACAACACTGAAAAACCATACCATACAGCAATAGTAGTAAACCACGTGAGGTAGTTGTTATTATTTCGCTCCTTAAATCGGCGGTTCATGGATGTAAACGATAACGTGTGACAAAAAACACAAACAAAAAACTCGTGACGCGTCTCTACTGAGGTACAACTTTGTTTTCCGAGTGCAATGCAACACGCACGGTTTCACTTTTTTTTTCTTCTGTCTCAAACCATTGCTCGATGTGTTCTATCCTGCTTTACGCCTTAGTGCGAGTTTTACTATTTTTCAGACAATGTAATGGAAAAAATAACGCTTTTCGAAATATTAGATACTGTTTTATTCAATTACTGATAATTGGTTTAACTGTTTACAAGCTGGGTTGTTGGTTTTTGTAGTTCTCTTCAGAGCAGCGTGGGTGCTCACTTGTGCTGTTTCATTTTTTCGCGGGGTTTGTTTCGTTTCGTTTCAACATCAAACGTGTTTGTGTTGCGTTTTGTTTCGTGACACCTTCTTATATTGCAACGGGATGATTGCTTCTTCACTGCTGCACTGTGCTCTTCGTTTACCTTCATCTCCATCACTCACGCCCTGCCCTGCCTTGTGCTTGACGTACATGAATTCCTCTGCATGGAGAAGTACAACTTAAGTTTTGCTGTTGCCCTATTTTCTATGAACGAATCTGATCTGTAATGATTTACTCAGCGCGTTCCCCGTTGTCCATCTATTTGTTTATTACATAATGTGAGAGTGTTGTGTTTGTTTGTTTGCTTGTTTATTAGTACCATCCAAGGTTTATTTCTATTTGTATGGTTCGTATGTTCTGGATTGGTTTGATTTCAATCGTTTATACATTCTGCTATACCTGCCCGTTGCTTGTTTCTTTATGCCATACTAGCTGTATCTGGTTGTTGCATCTGTGTGAATCCGTCGATTCTCAAACACGCTTCATCACTTCAATGGTACACCGAACAAACTTGCTATATTGTTATCTGGATTGTTGTATTTGTGTTAAATGATTCCTTGCATTCTGTGTAGCATCATTCTTGGTTAGGTTCACAAGAAGTTAAAAAATGCATCGGAAGATGTATAGTGACGGTTACGGTTCGTACCTACACCGACATCATAGATGTATGGTGGTATTAATTCACTAATGACATTCTTCGCCTGGTTCACTTTTCATACGTTGGAATAAGTTTGCCTGTTGCCATGTTTTATTTATTGTGTTTTGCCGTTCTAGGTGAGCGCTAGTTAAATAGGTTTGACTTACGTTCCAGAATGGTGACACACAATTTGTTTTCACTTATTTCCTTTGTACAAATATGCTTCTTTACCTGCGTTCCATGAATCATTGAGCTGTTCATTTGCGACGAAAAAGGAGATTGCATAGTGTTTTTTGGAGCGGCTTTGTTGTCCCTTCCAGTTTTAATGTATGTGTTTGCACTCTAAACGTCCAACGATTTTCGTTTCATTTTGGACATCAACGATTTTTTTGGACATCATAGTTTTCTTTTATTACTTTTCTCAGAAAAAAAACAAACTCACAAACAATAAATAAAATTAGGATACAGCAAAGAAAAAAATAAATAAAAATAAACTCTTTCGAAAACATTGCCAGATTTATAATTAAATTTAATAAACAAATATTTTGCTAATTTTGGTTTTCATTTCCTCCTTTATCGCTTCTACTTTGCACTGTATGCACGATTTTCGCCATTGTTTCGAAAATTAAATATCAGACTTTTGTTTTGCTTTTGTTTCCTGCGTTTAGCCACGAACGCATAAACACATTTGCACACATTTTGCGCTCCATCATTTTCGTGTAAAATTTGGAAAAAAAACATTCTTAGTATTTTCCGGTAAACTTTTGCTCTCGTTTGCTCAATTCAATGTGTTTGTTTCGTCTTCGTTTTTGGTTCCTTATCCGTACGGAAGGGGAAGGGAGGAGCGCATTGATGCCAATTCAACAATATTATTTAATTTCAGTCTTTTAGACAATCACAAATAGTTTTTTTGTTTCCATTTTATATGTTTAATTTTTTGGGTGTTTCGCACTGTTGCCACCGGTCTAATAAATGATGTGCCTCGTTAAATTTTCATCTTCCGCTTTAAGTTTCATATTCTCAATTTTGCTGCCTGCCGGTTCGAATGGGTCTGAGAGCGCGGCAGGTATTTAAATTTGCATGATGTTGCACAAAAGTTTTACAAAATAAATCACACATACCAATGTATAAAGCATGCTCATCTCCAACAGATTGCAGTACCAAATATATCGCCTATTTGTTTTCATTTCTTTTACTTTTTCATGAGAAAGAGTTTCCCTAAGTGTGAAGTGTTCTTCGACATCCGTTCATTGCTGCTACATTGACATTCTTTTTCACTGTTTAGTGTTTTGCTGCTGTTTTCTGCTCCCTGTGGTGCTGCTTCGCCTTTTGTTGTCAAAGTTAATTTTGTGCTTATATTTCTTGAACGGAAACACCGTATAAATATAGTGCCAGGATGCCCCCAAAAATAGCCTTGTGTAATACTAAATCAGTTTTGGTAACTTTTTCATCGCAATATAAATTGTCTTTTTGACCCTCTCTCTCCGTATTGTTTTATGCTCCGTTTCGTTTTACAGTCATCTTTCAATGTTTGCATAATTTTCGCCTTTGTTAAATGCCCACCGCTTTGTTTTGTTTGCTTTACACACACACTCGCCCCGATTTATAAGCTCTCCTCCTTCTCCTGCTCGAGAGAAGGAGGACCGATCACTCGAAATTTTTGTATTCCAAATTCGTAGTGTCCAAATATACGGTATTTGTTACGATTTTTCTTGTGTTTTATCCGTACAATAATTTAATCATGATTTAGAATCTAATCAGTCATGTTGTAACTTGCAGGCCACAATCTACGAGCTTTCCTTTCGTTTATCTATAGTTTCGTTTCGCTTCGATGAGTAGCCGCTAGGTGGCGTATTCACAATAAGGTGTGTTTAATTTACAAATTATTTCCGCTGCTTTTCCATATACCTTCTTCGCTCACCCCCTTGTTTCGCTTACAGTGCAATATATTTGATTTAGACAGCATGGACTCATTGTCTATCTGTCTCTCTCTCTCTCTCTGCGCCGATGTGCTTGGCTGTTTAAATCTTTTAAATGTTTGTGTTTAAATAACGATTCTTGTGTGCGCTTCGCTTCTCCTTGCACAACTGTTTCATTTGTGGTTTACAGACTGTTCTTGGCATAACAATGTTATTTGTTATCTTACCGTTTTTGCTGTACGATCCAATCGTACGTAACTATTCTTAATGATTCATCAAGTAGCACAATTTGGATCCCAAACTACATGGCTGGCAAAACTGCGATGTTTTTGCATTAATTAAACAATACATTGACAATTTGAGAAACAAGCACAGAAACCTCTCGATCTTTCGTACCAAACACAGCGAACAAGCTGTTGGAAAGCATGTACAATAAAAAAAATGTAAGATGCATGTATAAATGCGTTATTGCGTAGATAAAACAGAACAATAGAAGGCAACGTATGTTGAATCGAATATCGACTTAGGCAAAACGAAACGACAAAAATTAAGTTAGTGTAATTAATGTGTAGAGTTAAGAACACATAATTTTTTCATGATGCTTGCGGTAATGCTTAGATATACATATATAAAAAAAAACTTCTCATTTAAACTTAACATCCATCCGTTACAGTTGGGTAGCTTAAAATAACAAGAAAGAAAACGGTTTCCACAGTTTTCTTTTCCTCTTTCGCTCTGTCTCTTTCCCTCTCTCTGTTTCTCTTTCGCACGCGCGCGACTTCTTTTCGTGTTGATCTTCCTGTTTCGATCTTCCTCTAAATGCACACAATCGCATTTGTCTAGCTTATGCACTAAAACATGGGATTTCATTAGTTCCTTGCGCGTGTTACATTTGTAAATTTGCAAATTAAAGTTTCATTACTTATAGTAACCATAATGATAATTATAATGGAAGAGTGGCAGCCCGTAAGTGCAGTTCGTTTATTGCCCTAAAAACTAGCCCGAACTCCCCCGTAGGGACCCGGTCTTCTTCACCAAGCTTTCGGCAAAAACAGCAGTGCATTGCCGTCGTAGCATTCTAGCTTCATTCATGCACCACAACAAGATTCTTGGTTTCCGTACAGTGTGTGGTAGTTTTATTTCCGGGTTTGATTATATTTCTCTATAACTGAGCCCGGGGCACAAAAGATTACAAAACTAACAGTGTAGATGTTGTTGATCATGATGGATGGATGGTGATAAGAATGATTTTCAGTGCAGGATACTTTCAAAAACAACAGCCTATGCGTGTGTGGTTGAGTGCAAGATAGACGACATCGAATTTACGCAGCAGCTACCTCCAACTGCTGCTTCCTTGTGATTTTCTTCTTGTTTTGCTAATGGTTTACTTTAAGTCGGAGGTTTAAATAAATGTATGATAACGTGTTTGTTTTGTTTTAAATCTAGCATGACAATTAAACCAGATGGTATTGGATGAAAATCAGTCTTCACAATAATTTCACATACAGTCAGAATAATATTATAAGTGCTCCATACCGAAAATATGACTTTGGTTTTCTTTTTCACCGTTGATACAAACAAAACAAATAATTTCGCTAAGTTAGTTATTAATTTATACACCGCGTTCTGCGTCTGTGCGAACGCTAATCCCTCCTTCCATCCGGTCGAAGAGACCGTTGGACGTTGAGAAAGTCGAGGAGGATTCAAAGAATATAGAGACTGACCATAAGGACCGAAATGATAGAGAAAATCTTTTTTTTTCTTATCTCGCCAGTAACACCTCCCGTCGGGAAACTTTCGTCTCGTTAAAGAGTTTCGAACATGAAACGATCTACAAAGTAAATCAATCTGCACTGCACTTCCGTCGTTCGACTCGGATCGGATGGATCTTATCGGTGTATGTGTGTTTGTGTGTGAGACGGTATAATGATAAGATCTATACTCTTAATAAAAGTCTATAATGTAGATATATATATATGTGTAATAAATGTATGCATAGGTTCAACAAAACAAGTATGAAATATAAATCAACTATTAAACATAAAAATAATCGGCAAAATGCTGCATTATATCGCTAACCCTATTCGTGGCGGTGAATCTTCGCTAAGCTAATCGTTGTTAGCATACTCTAACCGATGGGTCTATAGGTTTGGACGTGAGTTAACGAGAAGGAAAACAGGAGAAATTTAAGGGAGCGGGACAAGGCAGCCTCAGTTAGATTTTCGCTGTTTTTTTTATTGTATTGCAATACATTCATCTTTTTCGGCTGTAATTTTGAAATTAACAAAAACGAGTTCAGATCGTTTTGTAAATTAAACCGTGTAACTAATTTTTCGTCCCTGAAAAATATATCATAATTTTATCACAAATTTTGAACGTTAAAAATCACAAATCGAACTCGATCTAGTAGAAAGAACATTGCAAAGGAACGAATGGCCAAAGGGCGATTTGTGCAATCGGTAGCTTTCTTCTGAGTGGGCCCTTTGTTTTTTCTTCAGTTATTATTTCACGATCGAAATCCTTGGCGGTTAGTACAAGGGGGCCCCAGTGATTTAATTGTTTTGGGTGAATCTTGCGGCGTTTGGCAAAAGGAAGAGTGATAAACAAACGATTTCGCATCGTTGTGTCTACTACTTGGCGTGATAAGGATGAGGGCTGCTTTCTAGCACGCTTGTACTTTCGTGTGTGTGTGTGTGTGTGTGTGTGTTTGTCGGAAATAAGGACATAGAAAGAGAATGAGAGCGAGAGCGAGAGAGGCAGAAATAGATTTTTTAACTGATTATTCGTGTCGACCATTTAAGAAAACAAAAAGAAGTTCCAAACTTGCTTTCACATCAAAAGCACGCAGCGCCCCGCACGTTGTGTTGCTTCGGTTTGGAGCTGAAAAAGCCGAGGTGTTGCGCACGTGTATGTGTGTGAGTGCGTGTGTGTGCAGCAGCAGCGACACACCACTCCACCCTACGGATCCACTATTTACATATATTCGAGCTTCGTCGCGACACTATGCTTGATATCACAGTCGGAAGCGCCGGCATTGTTGTTCAGTATCTCGTGGTGGCCCCCGGCAACGGCAGCGACGGCGGCGGCCGCGGCCGCAGCCGCCGACCCGTGGTGCAGTGGGCTGGCCGCGCCGCCCCCACCACCGACGGCGGCCGCGACGGCCGCGAACGGATGCTGACCGTGCAGGTGCGCGTGGTGATGGTGGTGCAGGATCTTCTGCCGGCGGTGGTAGATGCTCTTGTGATTGTTCAGGCTGTTCAGCGTGCGGAACACCTTGTGGCACAGGTTGCAGACCGCATTGTTCAGCGGCTGCAGGTGCTGCTGCTCTTTGTGCCGCTTGAGGGTCAGCTTCGTGCTCAGCAGCTTGCCGCACACGTCGCACCGGTGGCAGGCCGCCAGCGGCAGCGGCAACGACAGCCGGTTCACGCCGTGCCCGTGCCCGTGGCCACCGTGCACGGACGACCCTCCGTCCGGTGGGGACGCGGAACGCTGCTGGGACGCCATGCTCGCCGCAATGCTCAGGCCTGCCGTGACGCGACAGCATGCGCGCGCGTGTGTGTGTTTAGCGAGGCGCAAGTAAGGTTGGCATCCACCGGGACGCACATGTCCCACGCAAATACCCCCACCCACCAACACACACCGCGCGAGGGGGAAGGGGGGTGGGCAGGGGGGTGGATGGGAGGGAGAGGAAGTAGAAGTGGAGCCAGAAGAAGAAGGATGCGTCGTGCAAGAGGGCACACCACCGCATGAATTACCACCGTGTGCGTGCGCGTGTGTGAGTGGGTTGTGCGCCCCCAAACCGTAGGTGGATCCAAACCAGGCATTTTAACGTGTGCATACCGTGTGCATAAGAATGCAATCGTGATTCGACCGATAAGCAGCACCGGGAAAAAGAAAAGAGAGACAATAGTGACTTACTTTGCGTTGTTTGTTGCTTTGCATGTTTTTTTTTTGTTGGATTGATTCTTTTTTTTTGTTGTTGGTGGTTCTGAATTCTAATTTGGTTCCAATTTGTCAATCATTATTTGTTTCAGATCGTTACGTTTTTTTTTAGTTTAATTTGAAATTGGTAATTTCAGTTTGCCTATTATTTTCTGGGAGAATTAATCATTCATCATACGTACTAAACTCTATCTTTCAAGCAAACTATCGACTGTGGTTTGTGATTGAATAGAGGGGAGAATTTGGTAATTTTGAATTTTGATGTTGATCGATTTTTGGATTTTTTTTTTCTGATTTGCGCATTTGTGGATTTATTGTTGCCGATTAGGTCCTGATTGTTTGCAATCGCTTGTGTGTTTTGAGATCGGTTTACGAAACATGGCAATATAACGAAAGAACACAAGAAAAAACAACAGAAACGAATAAATGTGTGGCCGAATGTTGCGTGAATTTGCCAATAATTGGTGTGGAGGTGTGTGCGCGTACACATACACACACACACACTGAGGAAAGTTATGTTGATTGGTTTTTGGGTAACGTTGCTATTATATTTTCCATTTTTCAAATAGTTATCAGCATCCATGAAATAATAACAAAAGGAGAAGGGTGAAAGTGAAATAAAGAAGTAAACACATAGAAACACATTTACGGATAAAAGGTAGTCATACAACCGAAAGTTTTGTTTTGCTTTTTGCTTTTGGTTCTATTTTAAGGAACGAGGAATGGAGATAACGTGGGTTATGGGAGAGGATGGTGAAGGACCGCATAAAAACGCTAGTCACTAGCTCAAGGATGCATCTCATGGTTGTAGGTGATGGTGGACGTTGGGAAGGTTGGTTCGGGAAGGGGGCGGAGTAGTTCGATTAATAAAAGCTATACAACATGAGAATATTGATGGTGTGTTGATGAAATTAGTCACCACAGGACGGGCGCAACTATATCTTCCTAATTTGCGTACGAATCCGTGTTCATCGCATCGTTGTCGCATACGATAGTCTACGCAATAGTACAAAAACCAATACTCTAGGGCACTAGAGAAAGTGCCAGGAATAGCAAACTTGACTGGCAGAGAGCAAACCAAAGTGACAAAACGAGGAGCATAGTGCGGCACGGTCTTGAATCGATACTAGGTGAGAGTGACGACTTTCAGGAAGCAACAGGACAATCGATGGAACGTTGCACTGTTTTGTACACTTATCCGCCTCACGCACAACTGAGCACGCATTGTGTTCCGGCTCATCCTGGTCTGCAGGCGTAATAATTCCCGGTTCTTAAGCCTTTGGCCTTTGTTTTGATCTATCGCAATCATAAAAAGATATCGTAGAGTTGGCTATTGTTTCGTGCCATGGTGTTCAGGTTGTTCCCTTTTGCTTTTCATTCCAGGTCGTTTCACATCAGGTGTGCGTGATGCGAGAAAAAAGTTAAGCGCTTTTTCTAATGATTTTCCAATCGTTTTTTTATTATTGTATTTTATATATAGCTTTTGGGTGTTGCTGCTGCCACTGTTGTTGGCGTTTTTTAACTTTTCCCTGACAAAATGTTATGAATTTTAAATATTGAAATGCAAATCAGTCGCAAAAGGAAACAAAACATATGCAATATCAAACCCACACCGCTTAGAGGCGAAGGTTTGGTGAAAAGTAACTAATACAAAAACAGCTCTGTCAATCTAACAGTGCAACACAATTCCCCATGGCACGACAGAAACACGGGTGCCAGTGAGTGGTGGAAGGGTCGTATAGTTTTGATTGCTTTTCCCGCATTCACACCTATCCACCTATATTCACATGTTTTCTTACCAAAATGTTTACTAGTAAATGTTGACGGAAAAGATGATCGGGAGCGTGGGAAGGGACATTTGGGAGTGTGATTTAAGGATATTACTGTATTAAAAAAAAACAAAAAACAAAACCTAACGGGCCAATAGTTTGTTTGACGAATTGTGCGAAGATTTAATTACAATAACAAACGTGCACTTATCTTTTCCGCGTTTTTTTTTGTTTATGTTCCACGAAATTAGTTTTTTATCATAGATAATTTTTGGTTTTGTTTTTGGTAAACAAATAGAATGAGTTAAATCGATAACATCATGAGTAGGGCAGAGATAGAAAGAGAGAGAGAGAGTGGGAAAAAACGCAAACCGACCTTCCTCGGTTCGTTCGTACGCATCTAACTTTGTTCGTGGGTAGTATGACGATCGTTACAGTAATGATTACAGTGGTGAAAGTTGTTTCGACAAAATGATATAAACCAATTTCAACTAATTTAGCAAGCCTGATCAGGAAGTCACTAGTGTCTCAATTTTAATATTTCCAATTTTATGTACACTTGAACACAAGAAGAGATAAACATAAATGCCCCTAATTTTCCAATTGATTCCAATCGAACCGTTTGCTCGCTGTTGTGCTCAAATTTTGGTTCGAATTTTGACGCGTCTTTTTGTGCGCGTTTGCACAAAGTCCTGTCGTCGTGTGGTAGGTTTGTGTATGAGTGTTTATGTGTGTAGTTTCGATTGTTAGTTTGATGATGTTGTTTGGGGTTTGCGATTAGTGTTAAAACACGCACAGACACACGCACATCCGGCAGCGCATTCATTCAAATCGTACCATCCTCTGCTTTCTCGGGGCGCGTTTTCTTTTTCGTTCAATTTGTTCCTTGGTTCTCTCGCTTTCGCTGTTCATTCTTTGTCTCATCATTTCGTTCGTCCAACGCATTGTACTAACCAACTGTTAAACTATTGCTTTATAGAAGCTGCTAAATTCTCTTCATGCGATAACAAATTTTATCATTATTATTATACTGACATTTACGATTTTCTTTTTCGTTTGATTGTTTGTATCTGGTTTACTTATTGGAGTATAACTTATATAGTAAGTAATTATCATTCGTTATAATTGTACTGTGTTTGTGTATGCAGAGAGAAAGAGAGAGAGATAAAGCGGGAGAGGATGGGTGTAACGTCTCCACTTTTTTCAATTTCTAGTTATTTTTTTCGGTCAAATTGTTGTAGTAAACTCTTTTCGGTGATAATTGTAACAACTTTAAAAATCTCTCACTTCCGCGAAGCTCTCCGTAGACACACACGGACACACAGTTATGGGCCAATTCCCCATCGGAACAAGTTTGCTCTTACGTCCTGGCATTGCAGGCATCTTACAGGCCAACCGCCGCCACCAAAGCACCATCCCCAAACACCCAAATGGTTGTAGTGTAGCGCGTCATCCGCGACACGTTGGCATAGTGACTTAGTCTAGTGGAAAGTCGCGCTGCTTCTTCTTGCGGTGGTGAATTCAATTAAAAGTAACTGCTCTGGCGATTCGGACCGATCGGACTACCGGACATGGTGGCCGGGTGGTGAGCACCGCCCCCGGAAATGCCTGCGGTGGAAGACGGCTGTGATGTTGGCGGCAGCGGGGTGGCCGTGGGCATGGGCGATGGGGGGCTGCCGGTGCTGCTGTTATTAGCGCCCCCACTTCCGAGCGGGAGTTGCGGCGGTAGTTTCTTGTCGTCTTTGGAATACTTCATGTTTCTATGGTAGATACTTTTGTGATTCCGGAGGCTGTTCAAGGAACTGTACACCCGCTTGCAGATATTGCATACCGGCTCTTTAGTCGGGCGCATGTGAACATTCTGTATGTGTCGTCTTAGGCGCGTTAGTGATGAGAGATTTTTGTTACACGGATCGCACCGGAAATCCTCGCCTAACACTGATGAGATGGGATATGATGGTGGTGGTGGAGTGATGGTAGCGTTTGGCGGTTCGACGGAATTGACAGCGTACGAGTGGGATTGCAGAGATTTTGTCGTCAGGCGCCCTGACGACGGAAGAGTCCATAAAGAGAGTTGCAACATATTAGCGCTTCACACGTAGTATGAACGAAAGTACGAAAGAGGAACATTCATCCTTGGAATGCGTGTTGTTTTGTATGGGGTAATTGAAACATCGACTCGATATTCGGTGGTGGGTCAGCAGTTAGAACCGGGATGGGAGGAAGGGGGGGGGGAGAGCGCAGTGGGGAAAGGCAAACAAAAGACCATGAAGCATTCATTAGATTCAGTAAAAAAAAACAACCAATACTGATCCCTGTCCACGAGTGGCGTCTATTAGCGATTGGTATAAACAAAGAAACACACCTTCACCGAGGACTATTGATTGACAGTCGAAATGTACTGTACGTTATGGTTTGTGGAATGTGGTAACAGTTTTCAACGTGATCAAACCCCCCTCCATTAAAAAAGCAATGCCAATAACGTCCCGTAATACATCTTATTCCCTGCTTGTCGTACTAGTGAATATCCGCCAGGGAGAGGAAGCTAATAAATTGATTAATAAGGAACGCACGTGATAAGCGAATGTGTACATGTGGAGAAGGAGATTGGAACTGTGAACGCCGAACAGGGGGAGAGTGTGCATTTGTAAGTTGGGATTAAGATAATTGCCGTAAATGTTACGATTACTGTTATGCTATCCTTGCACCTTCAACCTTCAAATCAAAATGTACACTTGTGAATTCCAACGAGTTGATGTTTAAAATGCCCTGAGTCCAGGACGAGTGCAAAATATCCGACCAAGAATGCAATGTGAGCAAACGTACTGTGGCAAACTAAGACAACAGCATCCCGTTTACCCTCTATCGGCTCTATCGGCTTAGCCGTGATATCTTAATACTCATTATAAGCTACGGAAACGAACCGTTTAAAATAGAGAAACGAAAAACGAAAAAGGCTACACATTACTTCACATATTTTGAGTTTTAATCTCATGATCACTTCTAAGGTCGTATAATTACCCATAAGGGCATAATTTGCCAATTTGTTTGTCCGTTTATGGTCGGATAGAAAAGCCTGAATTCAACTTAACAAAACTGTGAAAAAATACCAGAAATGACATCAACTCTCGGCTCAAAAATCAGTTTCAGTAGAAAACGACCAAACTGTGCAAGTTTCCGGCGGGTATCGATGAGAGGGGTTTTTGGGGTGCGAAGTGGGAATGTCGAGGGAAAACGTGTAACAGACTTTGGAGTTTGGTGTTTTAACTGTAGTTTGCCGGCAATTTGCATGTGTTGATGGACCAACCGTTACCGTCCATTACGTTGCTTCACAAACGCGTCACATAATTTTGTTTCCATAGTTATGATGTTTTGATTTTGTTCATGTTTGTTAATTTTTCTGCTCTTTTTTGATTTTTGGTTCGATCCGATTTGTTTGCTCCAGACCAGTGCACGCAGCTCCTCCGTTTTGCGTAGCTTGCTCTCTCCATCATCCAAGCGACTTTCATCCAAAGCTTCTTATTTACGTTCAACACAATCGTTTAGGATTACGTACTACGTTCTAATATTTACAGTGTGGTGTGTGTCTGTACAATGGGCTATTGTTTCGGGAATTGTATTACCATACTAAGGGCATGTTCGCTTCGAACACCACCGGCACATGCAGCAAGTTTGATCTTCTGCGTAATTTAAAAATTCTTTTTGCATAACAATCTCTCGTGTGTATCTAAAACATTAGACGACAATTTAGTTACGATCGACACATGCACGCTAGTGAGATGGTGAACGGAGCTCGATTTTCCAAATTTGTACTTTTCCCATTGTACATACCACAGCGTATACGACATTCGACGCACATTTTTTTTTACAGCTAGCACATAGCAGTTTGTTCAAATTCATCACCCATAGTGTTTTTGTTTTATTTTGTACAGACCAAATTGGCTTGTGGGATAATTTTGGGCACCACAGAGCTTAATATGTAAATTCCGGGAACTGTCTTCCGATATATGTATATAGCATCCGGCTTAAATTATATGTATAGGTAGCGGTAATTTTCATAGCGTCCTGATTTGTTACAAAGGTTAATTTCCGTGTCCGCGGCCATCAGCCATCTTATCAGTAATCATAACTAAATTAAATAATAATTACACTATTAAACCATAATAGCATCAAATGCATAATCCAAACCTCTAGATATTTGTACAAATTTGTCTGCTGATTTCGCTCGCGAAGTTATATTTTTGTTTGTGTTTGTTTTGTCCATTCTGTTAAGTTTGTACCAGTAACTCAATCCAATTCGTTAAAATTTCCGAATAAAAACGTGATGGTATTGGGAAAAAATTTGTTTGTTCGATACATTTTTTTTACAATTTTCGGGCACCAACAGTTGATAAAAGTTATAGGAAACAAAAATACTTATATCGATCGATGATTGAAACTGTGTAGTAATTGAAGTGATAGTAAAGGTGATAGCCATGTCTGGTGTAGTAGCTAAGGATGTAGTAGTAGTAGTAGTAGTGGCAGTAAAGATAATAGTATAGTGACATGTTAAAGTTTTAGTGGCAGTAGTAATAGTAATAGTAGTAGTAATAGCGGTAGTAGTAGTTGTGTGATAGGAACAGTGACAGAGCGAGAGTAATGTGAATAAATCGTCCTTAATTGTTTCGTGTGTCGTTAAGAAGTTCATTTCAAAAGAAAACATGAAATTTCCAATGTCCAAACAAAACACGTTCACTTTATAAATGCAGCAGTATTGTTTTTAATTATATGAATGGAATGAAGATTAAACATTTAGAGGCTTTGCAGAGTTCTTTTTGACAACTTAAAACACACAACAACGACGTATAAACACGATCAAACACGTAATATTATACCAAACAACAGTTATACATTCTTACACTAGTCAAAAAATCTGAACAGCACACAACTTATGAGGAAAAGCAAAAAATGAATACAATTAGAAATGAATCGTTGACTTTCAGAATTTAAACAAAACGATTAATTTGACATATATTTTCCTTCAACAGAAAACATCAATTTAAAGTAATGCGTTAGTTTTTCACATCACGTTATGCATTGGCTGTATTAACTCATAAAGCTTTTTTTTTGTTAGTCGCTTCACTCTTGTATTGTATTGCTCCATTTAAAGTGTTTAATGATTTAAAGCTCTCTCAATTGATATTAAAAAGCAATAATAAAACATCACTACTCCTCAGCATAATTCGTAGACATAGTAATGTAAAACAAAGTTCTTGATATGGTTGATAATTCTATCGTTTAAGCAATTATGCTTTTAGACAGGCCAAAAATCTCGTATCGCACGGAAAGTTTATATGACATTGCTTCATAGTGCCAAAGCACAATACCTAAACCAAATCCATGCCGTTACAGAAGCAAACGATACTTTGCAATGCGAAAAATTCTAAAGCTTCACAAATAACGTAGAGTTCAAATGTAAACCCAAGGTAGAAACGCATTTGTTCGGTTGGCTAGGTCAGCAATTTTGAGCGTAACAATTTCATGTCTAGCATTGTTGTCTCATCGTTAGAAGCATTTGTTTTACCGGTTAGTGATAAGAAAAGAGTGGGAAGAAAATATAGAATTAGAAACGAATTTATAGGTCTTGAATGTCCAGACTTGATCAAGACTTGGTTTGCAATGTCGAAAGCGGAGAGAATGAGCGATCTATTACCGACCGATACCCGGTTACACAATGTGTGCAGATACAATACAATCATGAAAAGTGAAAGAAAACATTCTTTGTTTCTCCAAATGGGGTTTTTGTTCAGAGATTTTGTTTGTTCATTTACTTCTTTTTTCATGTCGTTTAAATTACGTGAAACAATATGTTTATAAATATACGTATTTAGGCTACGATTTCTTCCATACACACACAAAAAATCCATATTTTCCCGCATGGTTTTTGCGCGCATCATTAGCAGAAAGAGGATATGTTCAGAGTTAGTAGTGGTAAATTTTTGTTTTTTTTTGTGGTTTGTTTTAATTTTCTTGAATTTTTGGTTTTAATTTGGTTTCAATTGGAAAATGGAAAATATATAACGTTTGTAAAAAAAGGGTATAAATAAGAAAGTTTATGAAAGATAGTAGTCGATGTATGTATAAATTTTGTTGGCTCGTTGAAATTTAATCGATGGGAATATTTGGTAAACAAATCAAATCTAACTTACCCTGTGGCGATCCGGCCAGCTCCACTGCTTGCAGCGCCTGTGTGTTAAACCCTGGCAAACGAGAAACAATGGTGGTGCGAACGGGTCGCGATTAACATACACGCGTCTATCCCGCTAGGCGTCTCTCTCGCGAAAACTCACCTGCCAACGCCGAAGGATCTGCGGCCAGTGCTGCCATGGAAAAGTTAAACGAAGGCGGCGTCGGAAAGAGTTTATTTTCGCTGGCATTCATAAGAAACTGGGCCCCGCTGTGATGGTGGATATTGCTGTCAAGATCGTGATCGTTCGGTGATCTGATGATCGATGAAAAGGGGGGAAGACTTAGACTTCAAACCTACGCTATCGCTTGCTAGATGCGAGAGCAGGGCTTACCGTAGGGATCCTTTCACATCTAGTCCACTCTTCACGAGGTCACCGTGATCGTCCGTCACCGAGTCGGAGCTGTTCTCGTGGTCACCGCCGGTACCGCACAGCAGTTCCAGCGGTTCCGACTTCACGTCCTCCGCCGAACGTTCCGACGGGGACGACGCCAGGCTTTCCTTCTCGGCCGAGCACAAGCTGCCGGCGTTGCTGCCGTTCGAGGTTCCCAGCGAGGTTGGCATGCTGCCGGAACCGCAGAGACCTGCGCCACCGCCGCCACTACTGTTTTCCTTGCTGTGCAGCAGGTTGTTGTTCAAGTTGTTGTTGTTGTTGATGTTATTATTATTGTTATTAATACTACTTTTTATTAAGTTACTCGAGCTGTTGATGGAGAAACTGTTGTTGCCTGTTGCAAAGAAAGAGAAAGAGAGAGAAAAATGATGCGATTGTAATACTTGTGAGCGGTACCCAAGCTTCTCACTCACCACTGTTTGCATGAGCGGATAAGCTGTCCTGTTGCCGCAGCTGATCCTTTCCCTGCGGCGACGGCAGATTTATGTGTTGCTTGGAGGCGCTCGAAGAAAAGTCGGTGGCGGTCGTCTGGGGCGTATTGCAGATCACATCCAGGTCCCGGTTGCTCGTCGGCCCATTGCTATCTACCGACATTCGGTGCCGCTTGAGTGCCATCTCGTCCGAGTGGCTCGAATTGTTCCGTTCCCGCCTGAGCGCGGCCGCGGCAGCCGCTCGCTTTAGCAGTTGGTTGACCATCGGTGCGCCGTTACTACCGCCACCTCCTCCTCCACCGCCCCCGCCACCCCCGCCACCGCTGCCACTGTGCGGGGAGGAACTGTTCTGCAGGCTGGCGAGATGCGGCGGAGGCGACGCCCCCTGGGACACGTACAGCGAGTCGTCCAGCATCTTCTCCGGATAGATCGGATGGTGGACGACACCCGACGGCAGGTTGGCCCCGAGCGACGGATGCATCTGCAGCAACAAGGGCAGGGCTGTATAAATATCGGTGCCGCTAGGCAAACGAGAATCGCTTCGAGCTACACTTACACCATGTGTCTCCTCAGCTTGCTGCTGTGTTAAGCCGGAGACTCTTAGAATTTCGGCCGTCTTCAGGAACGAGCTCAGGGAACGCTGATGCACGTTCACCTCGCCATGGTATATGAACTCGACCAGCGCGTGCAGGTCGGTGAACGCCACGTCCTGCAGCACTATCACGGGATGTTTGCATGGTGTGCTCTGTGCGGTGTTGGGAGAGAACCAAAGCGAAAGACATAATGATTTACACATATAGCAAGGGGGTTGTAGCAACAGGCTTTGCGCACGTACCTTGAGCAGCTCGCGGAAGTACGTACTGCACGCGGACAACACCACCCGATGGGCTTTGAGGCTGCGGCCGTCGCAGGCGAGCGTCACGTCGACAAAATCCTCATCATCGCGCAGGTTCTCGAAGGCCGACGTGATACTGCTCTGGTAGTTGTTCCATCGCAGACAAAAGTGCTGCGTATCCACCATGTTTGTCAGGTTTGTGTTTTGCACTGTAGTTCAATTTATTGTAGTTTTGATTGGATTTTGTACGTCGGCTGCGTTCTCCTTACCACCTTAGAATCAATTGCTTGCTAGCGCTTACGTGTTGATATGAATAATCTGTAAAGGAGCAGAGAAACATGCGGAGATGGTTAAAAATACTGCTTCTAGCATAAACATAATCAACTGTTGCTGTGAGTTTTGTCTCATACTAAACTACAGTTTTATATCATTTCAGATGATTTATTCACTCTCGTGAATCCATAATTGCGTACCATGTATGGATTTTCAATTCCAATATTATTTAAACTTAAAAAAAAGGTGACGAGCATCGCGTCTGCTGTATTTGCTAGTGCGAAAGATTTATTAATTCGCAGTTTACATCTTGATGGCAACGATTTTTTACATACCACACTCGTTTTGTTTTCACAAAAAACACACACTCAATCATTAGGTAAACGATTAAATCCTTGATCATAAATCAACCGACAAGTGCAACCGATTTAACAAACGCACAGGTGGAAGTAAAGGCGCCGGCTAACTGACACCAGGCCTCGGCGTGCACGCCATTTCGTTCGTTGTCTCTCGGTTCACAAATTCACAGGTATAAATGTTCAAGCAAACCGCACAGATAGAATATAGATAATCCCAGTACATCGACGCTACGCGAACAATTTATGATCTCCTGGAGAGTGGCCGCTTTTGCTGTATGAATAATATATATTGCTCATAAATTCTCATCGTACGGCGAATGTTTAAACTGCACTGCCCTTATTGCTTATCGATTAACCCAGACGGTCCACGACAACGGCCAATACACTGTTGTTAGTTCTGTTTTCAACTAGATCTACAAACCCACCTCCAAACAAAATCAAAAATGACCTACGTTTCTAGCAGTTTACACATGAATGCGTTTCGTATCGTAAACTTGCTAATTTCACTTTAAAAGTATCCGCGATGTACTTAGGCCAATGTTTCGATCGGAACTGATTGTGTGGTTTCGTTCTGCCGGAATGCTCCTAGAGAAGAGAGTGACGCTTTCAAAAGACGGCTTTATTGTACGATCGTGATCGTTAGAAACCGACAATGTAACACCCTCGTAACACGAGCTCAATAGTCACTAGCTCTTATAGGGTGACGTACCGACGAAACAAGGGCAATAATCGAACGAAACATAATCAGCCAAGGCCCAACATCATAGCGACGAGCTGGATAAGAGACCCCTTGAGCAGCATTTTGATGACGCATCGCTAACTCGCCACTCTCGCACGGCACGCAAGGGAACGAACAGAGAGAGGTCAATTCGACCAAAACTGCGTTGTTCAGCTGTTTTGCATGCTGGAAATCTAACGCTTTCCTCAAGACCCTACGCATGACGACGGTGGGAGTTGAGCCCGCGCAGAGACCAATTGGGCAAATTGTAGCACCGAACATGGCTTGCGAGGAATATTTGGACACGTTGTTTACGAATCTATCAAATAGCTACATAAAATAGCAAACGCAAACAAAATCGGAAGTGCCATGCGAGGTTGAATGTAACAAACTGAGCCGAACAACAAACAGCAAAGCGTTTTGTGCATCGCAGGTTTCTTATGCACAAACCAAAAACATTGCTTTCAACACATGCATCGCCCACGGCGTTAGAAAACAGATGATGTGATGGTATGTTGTGGATTTTAAACAAACAATATAAATCTTTTGGGGGTTTACATATAACGTGTCTGGCAATTACTGTTTTATGATGGAGTAACACAATCTTTCAAAAAGATTAGTTTTTACGCAGTGGGCATATGGGTTCAGACAATACTATGCATACGGTAACATGTATACCAGCTTCTTCCAGATACATTTTTCTCATATTGATTTGAATATTATTATTTGTTTACTTTAACAATTTTTGAATAAAATCGAAGAGGGATTAGATCTAATTATTAACTGTCATTAAGTTAAACAAAAAAAAAGCTGGATGGCCGCAAAATCAGGGCAACAAAGACCATTTAGGGATTTCAATAACAGGGCCGAATCTTGAGTTAATATTATTTGGTTAACAACAGTCAGTTCTAAATATATCAGCGAAATAAAAATGATGCTCTATCAATGCCAAGCACCCTATTGTCAATCTATTGGCGGCGGTGAGGGCAGCAGAAAAGGCACCAGCGATGCCGATCCGCGACATCTTAAGTCTACGGGACTACCAGTATGCGTGGATAATTTTTAAATATGCTGGAGAGATTGGAATCACCCTATAACCTCATTTCCCATCCTATTTCACCCGCCCTCTTCTTTCCGCTCCTTCATGTTATTATCGCTTGTGTTGTTATATGTTGTTTATGTGTGGCATAACGGAAGCACTAGCAGAAGAACATCTCCGGAAATAACTCCGCGTGGTGGTCAGCGAACATAGTACTATAATTCTGTCATCTCCAGGGAAGCAAACCTCAGCGGCCGGATCCAATAGCCAGTGCCCTGGACACGGCCCAACAACTGAAACACAATACGACCGACCGGTACTCTCGACACATGCTCCTCCATGCTGCAAAGAGACGGCCAAGCATTGGCTGCTACTAACTCAACCGAGCCCACCCGGGATAAGGTGTAGCAATAAAAAAGTGGAGGAAATGCCCTATGATATATTATTGTCTAATTATAAGCATTAGTATTCAGCAATACGGCAAGACCGTTAATCCAATAAACAAATAGATAAATAAAATGTCAAGCACCCTGTATAGTATTAAATTGCACTTGTATGTCGATTTTCTATGAGCATACAGACTGGACGAGATGATCGAATATTTAGGCTTGTTTTCGAAGTAGTATTTTTTATTAATTAAATTAAAACATTTAAATCACCAACTTAATTCGCAAATGTAAACAAAATGATAAAATTATCAATCTGAATCCGATGGCACCACAATAATAGTAATAACATTGATGCCTCGTCGTTTTAAAATAGATCACTTGATGGACTTTCCCTTTCCTATCGAACTAGATATTTCTGTTTGCACTCGATTCTGTACAATACAGAAGAATGGCAACACTGGAGTGTACCTTTCTTGATACGACCATCTCCGGAATCGAAGCCCGTTTTTTTTTCGAGCAAAATACACTTCCTAGTTCACGTTAGATAATGAATACCTAGGCCGCTTACGGGTCTTACGGCCTTGATTTAGAACCAAAACATAATCAGGAACATACATGTTACTTAAAATGTTGAGACACCTAAAATAATTCAGTTGGTGTGAATATAACGGTTAATCAGGTTAGTAACTTTTTAAGGTAGCTATTGTGACGATGTTGTTTTTTTTTTATTGGTAACGATGTTGTATTTATTGTATGGTTTTCACTCATATGATCAGCTGCTTCAGTCTGTATTATTTTCATTCCATCAGCTTCAAAACGTTTCCGTCTTAAATTTAATGCATCATATGAAACCAGCACAGACATACGTGGTGGGGCACTTGGTAGATCGCACCAAACTATGCTACCGTCTAGATGTATGTGCATGTGAAGAAGTGGCTGATAGTGCCGCGTAGAGTAAACAGACCGACCACTCTCACGAGCTTGCTTCACTCTCGCTTTCTATATATAGTCCGCGCTGAGTGGGGTCTTCTGCGGGAAGACGATAGCGGAATGGAATGGTTTCCGTTGTCATCATCATCGTCATTGCCGTCTAGCCAGACCAGACAAAGCGCGCGAAAAGACGGGTAGTGGGTTGGTGGGTTGAACGATAAAGCAAAAGAGGTAGAAAATATCGCCGAGAACACCACCGGAGCGACAGCAACGACGACGACGACTACGACGATGCAAAAGGCAATCGACCGTTTGTCCGACGCTGCCGTGTTCTCACTAGGTTAAGGTGAAGGTCAGACACCGGCAACGGTACCGTACCCATACAACGTGCAGTGCAGCAGCGGCAGAACTCAACCGGGGTGGCTATTCTGCTCCATGCTCCATGCTTGTGCATCTACTAGTTATGCTAGCACATGTTTCAGCGCTCTTCTGCCGCGGTTCTCAACGCGGCAAGAGCAGCAAAGGCAGCATGAAGACATGCAGCACACACCATTTCGCAGTCGTTTCTACATTCGATAGCCACACGATGTGTGCGAGACGTTGAAAAAAAAAACGTGGTACATAAATAGCGCATGGAAAACGAAGGAAAACGAGCAGAACGGTGCGTCTGTAGCGTACGGTATAAGATACGTGCATTTGCACGGAGCTATCTGTTCCACGTGATGTCAGCAATTGCCGATGTCGAAAACAACTATATTGACGGCGGCAATTTGCTAGTTTTTTACTTTTTAGTTTTAGTTTTCACCACAACATGTACACAACGTAGAGACTTGTAATCTGTTATTAGTCAACGTTTAATACTAATCCCTTTTTTGATGAGAGCTACAATGAATTATCTCTAAATTTTTTCAAAATTGGATTTAAACCGATTAAAGAATTATTATTTATCAATTATAATAACCGTTAAGTAGTTATTTTCCAGTTCGATCAGTGAGAATATTACACACATTAAACACATATTAAATTAATATTTTAAATAAAAAAAAAAGTTTTTGGGACACAACTAGACCAGCAAAGCTTTGTTTATGTATAAAGTATAAGTAAAAAAAAGATTGTATGTTGCACCATTCACAACTTTGCCTCCATAATTCCATAATGTAGAATGTGCCCCCATAATTCCGAAATGCTTTGTTTGCCTGCCTATCTCATATAAATATAAGGGACCAAAACCACTTTGATGAAAATCAAATTTGACCATTTAAGAGCCATTTACCAATTTTGCAAAACGAGACTACCATGCACATGTAATACTTCCAATTGCACTGTATTTTACAGCAAATTTTGTAACAGTCAATATTACGGCACTAATTGGCTTTGTAGGGGTTTTTTTTATTTTAGTTTGCTTTATTTGCTAAAATTTTAAGCTTTCATTTATAATTTGTATTTGATTTCCATTATGAATAGCTGACCTAAGTTTTCCTTTGCAAACCACGTGCAGTTTTATTTACTTTGATTTACTAAAATAATAAATATATCATTGATAAAATGGTGAGGTTATGTATGCAATTAACTACCGTGAGGGTTCATTATTATTTTTTATTAGGGTCTGGTTTAATTATGATTATGAACTTATGAAATTATGAACTGTTATTTATAGAAGGTTCAATTTAACAACGGCCTGTTTATATGGCCCTGTATATTTTATAGTAACTCAAGAAATTGCAATCTAAATAGCGTGGTCTCATCTTTAAACTGGAACAATACAAATAATTTATTTATTATCGTATAAGAGTTACTTGAAAGATTTAAACTTTTTAATCATTGTTAAAATATAGACAACCATTTCGTTGAAAAGAACACAAAAAGTACGTATAAAACGTATAAAGTGGCCGTGAGAGCTAAATATCCTAAAACTACTGTACATAGCCTAATAGAATAATATACTTAATTTTGGAGATTTGTGGATGGTTGTTCAGACACTATGGTCTATACAGCATTCTTGTACATTCAGCAATACAAACCACGTCAACATTCGAACGCGAGTTCTAGTATACAATGACGCAAAGAAATTGCCCTGCCCCAAAACGTAGTCGCACACCAGCGGCATCATATCAACACGTGTTTATGCCTAACGCTTTCAACCCCATAGGTGCCATAAGGTACCATATCAAACCCTTACTCCACCGTAAGCCGGTGAAAGTCATTCATGCATGGTGCGTTCGCGTTTTCGTACCGCGTTGGTTTTTTCGCCAGCTAATATCCTCCAGTTCCGTTCCGTGTGGTGTGGCCCGACGTCGAACGTAGAAAGTGAAAAAGAAAAGCATCACATTCTTGTCAGCAACAAATCACCAGCCGGCCGGAACTAGTTGCGCTCTGCATTTTTCCCGTGCCACGTGGCGTGTGGCCTTAACACGGAATGGGGCGCAAAGCATCCGGTCACACATGCATGGGTGGCTGGTTAGTGTGCTTGTGTACCCCATCCACTTCCTCGGTTCGTCCTTCGGAGAGGCACCGGTAGCGAACGAACGAACAACTATGGTCCTAGGTGCATTCAGCTCCGTACGTTTTATATAGCGCACAACTTGCTCTTTTTACACCGTGCCAGAGAGAGGTGCCCACGTGGCAGTGCACTCGTCTCGGCACAGCGACACGGTGGACACGGCGATGAAAAAGTCAGCTGGGGGAAAAAGAAAGATCACAATCGCATTTTGCATTTTCCTACCCCATGGAGTGGAGTGGAAACATTTTTTCTCACTTCTTTTTTGTTGTTGTCCTAGAAACAGCTGGTGCATCAACGCCGTACACATTGCCACGTGGGCATGCGATTCACAAAAAGAAGGAATATCCTTATTTCCTTCCTTTCGCTTCACATGCTCTTGACGACCACGTGCGCGCAGCATTGCATCGTCGTCCACACGGAACGGGACGGTTTTGTAGGTGCACATGTGAAAATATGCTGCCAGACGCACACACATACACATGATTTGGTGGACCGTAGTAGCAATTCGACCTCCCACAAGGCACAGAGCAAAAAGAAAACGCTCTCATTCTCTTCATTTGGCCGTACACATTCGGTGAGCGAAGGTCCGAACTGTTGCTGCACCCACAGCGCACGGCTGTTGCTCTTGCTCTTTCTCCAGCCCGATCTCACAGACATACCCATACATACCGTCTGGTACGGGGTACCTATCATGTTTCTGCCGTACGGTGCTCCACGTCATTGCGCTCTAGGAAGCGTCTAGCACCCATCCCGCCCACATTTCGCTTCGATCCTACAGATCGTTGGGGTTTATTTCGGCCATGTGGTAGCAGTGGCGGCGTGTGCTGTACGTGCTATCGTTTTTATTTGTTTGCTTTTTTCATGTTGCGATGGTCATACATGTGTGAACGCTTCAACTTCGATGAAGAGTGTCGGCATCGACACGGCGGCTAGACAAACTTCGTCCTTCTCCGCTTTATAGGGAAGCTCGGCTTCGAGTGGACTCGACTCTCGTCGCACGCCGTGTCCGTTGCAGACGCGCACACACACACACGGAGGAGATCCGTCGAAACGTCCACCCATCCACGGTGGTATCATCAACGGCTGATCTGATAAAGAAGGATGTGTGAACGATGCATGCAACATGTGCTTTGCTTAGGCAAGAAAAGAGACTATCAAACCACTCACTCATCGTCATCACGCATACGTAAAACACACAGTGATAAAAAATTGAATACACGGTTCCGTGTTGTGATGTGCCTTTTGTAGGATGTGTTGCAGCCGCAGTACAGTGCAACACCTCGTTGTGGATCATATGATGGAAGGTGGTACGAAAGACCAGGCGCACTCATCGTTACAGCCAACGAAGGTAATTGAGGGTGGTCATGCGAATAATCTTCCTAACACTAATCACGTACCTTACACTTCGCGTACTCACATTCGAAAGGAAATCTTCTTAAATCGGAACGAAATTTCACAAGCGCTTCCAAAAGCCTTTTTTAACAGATTTACCACAGTTGGGTGTCATCTACACTATGCTCTTCGAGCCGCTTTTTTGTGACTGATTATCGTGATTAACTGATGCGGCGGTTGCAGCAGAATTTAAATTATCGATTTTGATCGTTCTCCTCACAACGCGAATCAAAATCATTGGAAATGAACATCGAACATACATTTGATTACTTTCGATTAGTCCGATTGGTATAGACGGCTTTTTTGACACTATTTTCGTTTTTGAAGAAGTGCTTTATAAACGGAACCGAGTTCAGCCTCAATCAAATCCATTGTCACAAAAAATGGCAAAGCGATCCATATTATTAGCGTTTCAGTTGTGCAAACAAGAAACTAGTTCAAGATCGTTGCGTTAATATAGATACATGGGGAATACAAATATAAAATAGCGCAAGGTCGTTTTCAAGGTTGCCCTGGGCGGAGGTGGCGAAAATGCGAGAAAGAAATGAGAGCGCTGAATACTCGGTAATTGTTGTTATACTAATGAATATATTCTCCCAGCGCTTAAGCCAAATCGTCCAGCAGGACAAGTTCCGAGAAACGCTAGGTTCTAAGAACCGTCACTCGCATCCCAAGAAAGAAGCTCCCCAATTCGACTCGTCGTAGATGATTCAACATAACCTAGAATTCCACCCTCTCTTCTCTCAAGGCCATCGGTCGGTCGGACTGTTCCCTCACAGCGCGCTATTGACAGATAATACGTGCGTTACCCGCTGGCGTACGTGAGCACCGTTGACCAACATTTTCGGAGTACAAGTACGCGCACAAGTAATGGTAGTAGTGATAATAGTAGTAATAGCATTAAAAACACCGAAACCATCATACACTAGCACCAAGCAAGATGTGTGCGAACTTGCGAAACGGAATCCGTTCAATGACCGGAACGTAACAGACATTTGCACAGAGCGTTCGATAAGATAACATACACGTACGTACGTACGTACGTACGTACACCTTCATGCGCCGGTTGACCTCCGCCGCTCGCTTGTCTTATGATTCTTCTTCTTGTTCTGGCGTTGTCAGAAACAAAGTATTCAGCCCCCTTCTTTCGGTTTTCCCCCATTTTTTGGCCTGTACCACACTATCAGTTTGCAGTTTGCCTTATCAAGAGTAGTAATCGGGCTGGGCTTTCTTTGGTGGCTCTGGCGGAACGGAAGTTGGCACAAAAAATGGTGGTGGGTTCCTCATGTCAGACAGATCATGTTTGTTCTGCTTCATCGTTCCTCGTTACACGGATGTGGAGCAGTAGGATCCGATGATTCATTTCTAATCAATCTTAAAACTAGCTAATATAACCCTGCATTCAAAAAGGGTTATGATGGTCTGGAATGGACGATCTTTATCTGCTGTATTGACTAAAACATATTCCAGTAAGAAACGTTCTGCTTAACTCTAGCCATGTCTTATCAGTTATACCTTTTCTACGGATGCAACGCTGTGTCTGTGTCCGTGTGCAGCTTTGGTGTATGCTCCTATTTGCATCCTTTTCGGCACGCCGAGCCGTTTCGTCGATCAATTCGCTCGTTTCAAGCTCTCAGCCTTTTCCCATTTGGTTGTTGCATTGTGTGACCGGTGTAGATTAGTTTTGAGATTGTTGTTGTTGTTGTTGTTGTTATTTCCCCCTGCCTGCTCCTGGTTCCACGGGCACAGTATCACAAAGCACCGACACTCCCCAGCTGCACAGCTACTATTGCAGGCGGCGGTGCAACAACTGCACACACTCACTTATCCTTCATCCCCTTCCGCGGTACCGGTGGTACCGTGTTCCAATGATTTATCAGCGGGCTGCCGCCGTTGTTGCGCTGCGTTGTGGACACAAAGCATACTTTTTCGTTTGTTTGCCTGTTTACGGACTACAGAGGTACGGGTATATTATTTCAACACATCACACCGGCTCTGCAGGGAATACACTACACTCGCGCCATGTGTGCATCGTGCGCACCTTCACCCACACACACACACACACACACACACACACACACACACACACACACACACGCACAACACTTGCGAATGCACGCGGTACGAGGTACAGCAATACGCTATGATTTATTGCAACCTTCGGAGGCTCTGCATTTGGAGACTAACCCCGATAATCAGCATCAGCTTCAGCAATCAGGCTAGCATCACATTACGCTTGCTATATTTGACCAACACTCTTACTCGCTTTGGAAATTCGTTACTTTTCTTTGATATTCATTTTTCACGAAACATTTACACACTCGCACACACACACGCACACTTTTCAACGGGTTGAGCGCATCAACGGGTTGAGCGCACACTAGGTCCTGGGATGCTATCGTTGAAAAAGTGTATTTTTTTACTCTACTGTACACGGTCTTCTATGGCCTGTATTAACGAATAATATACTATTAGAACCAAACAAAGGAATGAAACCACACAAAAAAAAACAAATAGCAGTAGTTGCGCTCAGTTCTCTGAAACAAATTTTCTGGAACGCTCATTAGAGTGATCTGTTTGCAGATTTTTTTCTGCACCCCTTCACTAAAGTCCACAATTTACGGTCTCACTCACAAACTCGATCGCTCGCATGATCGATTGTGCAAATTAATTTCCCGATAAGATAGTGCCGGACGCGCGCGCTCTCATTGCGAAATTGCACCAAAATCTTCACCCTATATGGGTGGCTCTAGACGCTTCCCTTTCTCTAGTGTGTTCTTCTGCTTATCTAAACAAAGCTAGCGATCGATCCAATGACTTCAAGCAAACACCAACAGCGAAAAGCATGACGAAAAACTATCACAGCATCACAAACTCACGCGCGAGCATCACTGACGCATTCGTGTTGCAACAACAACAAAAAAACAATGTCTCCAAACAACGTGTCCGAAATTGAAAGGATAACGCCGATAACGCCTTTCGCTTTCGTTACGCCAGCAGCCACGAATCGAAGCAGGCAAGAGAGCGCAACGTTGCAGCAGAAGCAGCAGCAGCAGCAGGCCCGGTTACGTGCGCAACCGTCACTAAAAACGTGTTTCGCGAAACGAAAAACCGGCCACGAAAAGTGGCCTAGCAGCCGCGCAGATAATAATGGCCCGGGTCTGTGTGTGCGTTTTTTTATTTTCTTTACTATTTTGGCACTCTGCGCTCTACCGTACCCCGGTCGGCGTGTGTTATCATCAGCGCGGGGTTGGGTTTGTATTTCGGGTTGCTGCACCACCACCACCCCCGCCCCCCCCCTTACCGTTCCCCTCGTTCCGCCTCATCCACTATCACTCACGGCCTGGTCGCCTGCTTAGTATCACACATCTGTGTAACCTACCCGCCGCGCGGTGCACCCCATCCGCCCTCCCTCCCTTCCTCCCACGGCAAATAGAGTCGATGTCCAAATGGAGCACAACAAGAAGAAGAGCAGCAAAACCATTGCGCTGTCGCGCGACCACCGTCGTCATAATCATTCGCGCAAGGTTGAATTGCAAAAAAAACGAGATGATTAACGAAAAACAAGAAAAGCAAAATAGAACCGCAACGCAACTACACAACCAACCATCGTTGGCCGGCTGGAGGCGAGAACTAGCATCTAGCTATCTGCACGGGGTGCTGACGCCGTGCCTATAATAATCATAATCACCATCGGCTGCCCCGCACACACCACCAGGCTAATGCCACCGGCGAGTGTCTGTGTGTGTGTATGTGTACTATAGGAGACGAGAGGGTATTTTCCCCCGAAAATGTGTGTGTTTTTGCGTGAAACCACCCGGCATTGCACAAAACGAGAGGAGCACACAGGAAAAAAGGCAAGCTAAGTTCATTGAAAAATGTACGGGAAAACACTCGCCTCGCGGCGGCACGCAGTTTGTATTTTCGGGAGCCGGTCGCTAGCGTTTTACGAGCGATAGAGCAGAAATCTGAACACTAATTCGGAGGCTCTCCCACCCCCCGCAGGGGGACATCTATTGACGGTTTTTGGCTCATAATGTGTAATGATCGCAAGTAAGGAAGAGAGGTTAACACACTATTTTCTAGTTACGGCTCGTGCTGATCGACCTCAAGCAAACTGGAATTGGCAATCCTATTTTTTATATGACTCAGTAACGACACACTACTGCAGGCAGATACTATTACATCAGTCAGTATCTGCTATATTAGTAGCAATACTGCATTCCTTACATCACTACATCGATATCCCAAGGCCAACCCCGTCCAATGGGATATTTTTCGATCCCATGCACAACATGCACTTCTTTTTGTGCTTGCCAAAGCCAAACCATCGCCCACAATCGGACGCTGCTCGCACACTGTCGTAATAAAAACGATTTTTAACAACATTGACAACGATGATCACGTGGCAATACTGCACTGTACTCTCTCTTGCTCTCCCTCTATCCCTCTTTCTTTCACACACACACACACACATACACGCGGGGGATATGGCCGACAGAAATTATTTGCATGCCTTTTTCGCAATAGTAGCACCTCCACTTTGAGTTTCGCTTCGAACGACGAAATCGACCAAAACATACAACAGAACGCACGCGAAAATAAAACTGCAGCAAGCAGCCGGTATTTCAATCCCAATTGCTTCAGGCTCCACTGATAAGCAGATGATTGCTGTAAACTGTCACAATGGAGCATATAATGATGAAAAAAGCAGGAATCGTTCTTTCACTGCACGATTGCAGAGACGCGATTGCCTGCTAAACACGTCATTTAATACAGGCCGAGCAAGCATTGCAGAGCGTGCTTGCGATATTAGTACGGATTTGTGATGCGATTAGCCACAGAGGATGGTTTTCGCTGTGTGTACGAGCCGCTTCGATCACACACTACAACGATAGCTGTGCGGACGACACGCGGCGAGTGAATAACCAGGCGCACGCTTTGGGACCCTTCGATATTTGGATTTGGATACTTTTATTTGTGATCCACTGTAAACGCCCTTCGGGGCACACACACATACAGCTTTAACACTTTGATCAAATCTATCTCTGAGCTATCATCGTGTGAGCTATTATTGTATTGAATGATAACAATCGTTGCATTATTATACATAGTAGAGTAAAATTTTACACTCTTTGAGACCCAGGAAGAAAGAAACTGTTTCATGATATTTCGTTTCTGTTTATCACATTTCACGTGAACCATATATAAGTTCTAAACGTACAACATATCAATACATGATGTTTTTCTCGTATTCGACACCTTTCCAGAGCTTTTAGGCACTGTGTTAGTTATTGCCTCAGACTTCAATGAATCAATCGAACGAGATTTTAATCAAGCACCATCACGTAATCCTTTCACGATATCCAACAATATAATGCAATGAACTTCACACAGCTTCACAGATACCATCAAGAAATCCAACATCCAACTGCTTATCTATCCACTTTCAAAGTAAACAATATCGCCGAGCTCTCCAAATGTATACGATTTTCACAACAACAACAGCAACAACAACAAAAAGAACACTCGTACACATAAAAATATCGAGATCAAAGTAGGTGGAAAAATCAATCACAACACACACTCTCTCCCTCTCTTGGGAGGAAAAAACTAGCAACAGCAGCAGCAGAAGCAGCGGCTACTAGATTGACGTTTCACTATGCCGCTAGCTCGGCGAGGGTTGTTTCATTTCGGCAATGATCGTAGACGGCGCGTTTTGCTTGGCAAACACCTGTCAGAATAGAAACCCACCAGCACACCGAGGAACCGAAGCGAGATTTGATTCTCCGTGCAAATCGTGCGAACTAGAACCACGGTAACACAACATTCGGCGCGAATAAACTGCTACAGCGTGTGCAAGACGTAATGAAATAGCTCTAAATAACACAACAAACGTACACACGCGTTTTGCAAAATTCGCACCACCGGAATCGGCGAAAAAATAGTTATGCCCCGAAAACTCGCGACACCAGCCGTAGGCGGCTGCTTTGAACTTGAGCGCACTGAAAAACTCGCGGGGCCACACAGCCGGATAACCGGAGCCGGACTTACTTCTCGCTACGTGATGCTCTAAAAATGCACGGCTGTCCACACACACCACACTACACACATACACAGCGAAGCGATTTTGGGGAGAAATAAAACGCGCAAATCCCGCGTCCAACGGTTTTCCCGGACCGTCGTTCAATGGTCGTCACGTCGAAGAAACAGAAGGAAACCCCGGTTGTTCGCCCCGTCCGGGATCTCTCGTTCGGTTCGGTCGGTCGGTCGGTCGGTCGATCCGCGTCCGTTTCCCGTGTGCTATTAGTTTGGCGGTTTGAGATATTTTGCTGATTTGCTGCACTAATTTTCTTTCTATTCCGTCCGAACCCACCCGGCGCACTCGCGGGCACGGGAACGGGCGGGCAGGGCCGAAGGGCGCGGCGGAATGGTCACCCAACCCCGCGCACGCCGAGATGGGGTGAAGAAAAAAGTGAAAATTCTATGTAATGATATGTTGTTTTTCCTTATATATATAACCATTATTATTACTTCGGGTCGTTTCGAGCCTCGGTTGTTGCGCCCATCTCATCCGGCCCGAATCCGCGGGACATGGTGGGTCAGATGGGGGGGAGGGGGAGGAAGAAGGTGGAACGGAGACGGTGAGACACGGCAGTGCAGGGATGTGCTTAGGGAGAAAAAAAGGCATTCCGCTCCGCGCTACCCGCGCCGGTAACTCGGTCAAACACTAAAACACACCATTATATACTCGCGGGAATAGGATAAAACCAGCGAGACGAAGCGAGACGGAGCGACACTAAACTTTTCCTGCCCTCTCCCCGAAGCGCTTCTCCGCCCGCTCCTCCCCTAGAGACGGTGGTCGCGGGGCGGGAGGGGGCGCTAGCACGCGCGTTAGAAAACGTCAGAAACAGCGCAAAAATCCGTACCATCTTCCACGACCGCGTTGTCCATCCCTGCACACACACTCGCACGCACACTTCCGCGCGCTTAGTCCCGCGTTTCCATTCAACTGTCTCGCTCGCACACACACACTCTCTCTCTCTCTCTCTAGCTCCCTCTCATGAAGCTAAACAAAACCAACGAAAAAAACGCCATCGCAGCAGCCGCCGACCAGAAGATGCTGCGACGAGAGCCGCGCGCGCGATAGGCCGCCATGGCGAATAAAAAAGTGAGAGCGCTCGCGAGAAGAAGGAAAAAATCGAGAGTGGAAAAATGCCAACGAGAAAAAACGGGATACGCGAGAGACGCGCGCGGCAGGGTCGCCCAAACGGCGTGTAAGGACACCCCATATATCGCGAGCGCGCCCGAGTGTGCGTGTGTGTGTGTGGTGGTGTGCGCTGGGCGCAAAGGAAACGTCCTGCTGTCGACGTCGACGAGTCATTCCATGTGTGAGTGCTTCTTGTAAGTGGAACCAACAAAGTAGCCGGCGACGGTCGCGGAAAACGACGACGACGATGTGTGTGTGTGCGTGGAAAAGCCGAACTCAGAGAACCGATAACTTCGAGACGCCGGGATCACTACGGAGTGTGTAGTGGCTGCGAATAGTGCCTCTCCGCGCTCACGACGTTTAACGTGCCGCGAGGAAAAAGGGACAGCGAGGGATGGAAAATGCCGGCGTGCAGTAACAACAACAGCAGTAGCAGCAGCAGCAGCAAAAAAAACTGCGCGCACCCCAAAACCGTCGAAAAAATCAACTTCTTTTACTTTCCGATTTTTTCCCGCGGCGCACAACAGTGCGGCACAAAATTTATCCACAGATATAATCTTATGCTCATGCTTGAATTCTTAAATCTTCCGCGAAGAATCTGATTCGTATTTTATTTGGTACACTATCTTTGGTCTTACGATAGTATTGGATATTATAACCACGCAAGCATGGTTAACAATATAAGAATTCATGGGTTTAAATCACAGCTTGACCAGATTTCTCTTGTAAGCTTGTGGAACAGTGTGTACTCACATAAAGAAACCCCAAAAATGAGAAAGCCAATGTTCTTAAAAGAGTGTTGAGTTAAAAGAGGCGTAGAAAAAAATATCAATGTTATATTAATTGAAAAGTATGTAGCTTGGAGCAAACAGGCCTTACAAGAAGAGTGTAGTGACGGCCTACTCCGTAAATGTTGTTGGATAGAAGCCAAGTTTAATCGCTTTTCTCAATTTATCCGTGATTTTGCGTGAGAGCACTTTGGTTGCTACTCGCTGAATCGACGTTTTATTTTGAATTCTCATTGATTGTCACAATTGCAGGGTGTCTGCATGACGTTTGATCGCTGTACATTGCAGGGTTCGTCTGGCATCTAATTTCTAATTGTGAAAATCCTACAAAGAGTAATAAGCCATAATTAGTAAGCAAAAGTGATTGATTTAATTATAGCTCTGTAGTCTCAAATGGGAACCGAAACAAGAAAGAGAACACGTATCATAATTTAAATCTGACATTAAAACAAATTGTTTAGACTTCGGATCAATGTACGATCAGTCGAAAAAAAAACAAAGACATTAATTTTTATTCTTGATGCTTTTATTCATGCTATTTTTTCTTTTTTTCTATCTTATAACTTTATTCAAAAAGTGCACTTAGGCATTGACAATACGGCCACCAAGGCCCTCATACTTATAAAAAAAAACTTTATTCAAAACTAATTGCTGCGCGGTATAAATCCGCGCGGCACTGTTCTTTCCAAACTTCCATTCCATATCGTGTAAGATCAGGATGCTGCCACTTGCTGCTGCTACTGCCGTTTCTACTCCTTCTATTAGCCCACTTTTTCACCCTCTGTCTCTCATGCTGTCCGCTACTACAATGTGTTGAAGTATTAGAAGAGAACGATAGAGATGGAGAGAGAGAGAGAGAGATCGAGTGAGAGAGCGAGAGAGAGCACACGCACACCTTACATTTTACCACAGCTTCGCTACTCGCTTTTCCGCGAGTCGATCAAATCTTTACCCCCTTCTTACTATTTTTTTGTACGGCTAAACATCATCCCTCTTGCTTTGTCTCTCTCACTTTACACTTATTTTCTGTCGCTCGCTTTCTCTCTCTTTCTCTTTTGCTATTGCTCTCTCCCCCTAATGCTCTCTGTTTATCCTTTTCGCTGATTCTGCCCGTTCGGTTTCCGCGAGATGGAAAAGCCCATCTAAAATTCTTTCCATAAACCGTGCGCTTCTAACAGCCTCTCCTACTTAACGATCGCATATCGACGACAAAAACGACGGCGAAGGCAAACTACGCGAACGGGAGGACGACGCACCCGCCGAAAAACCATTATAGCCCATCACTAATACCATTTCAGATGCGCTGTTTGGCTCGCTTGTGTGTTGCGTCGCTCCGTCACCGACGAGAGCCCCTCCATCTCCGCTCCATCCACCTCACCAATACACAAGGATCGCCCCCTTCCTTCGCGGTGCGGAAAAATAAAAATAAATACAAATATGAGCGACGGTTAAAAAGGAAAATGTCGCACAAATACAGTATTCACCCAAAACATAAAAACCGAGCGGCAGGACGGGCTGCTGCTGCTGGCTCTAAGCAGGTCGGAACGGGGCAGCGATAGGCGGATTGCGAAATTTGGTCTTTTTCACTCTCATTTCATCAACTGCTCATTGCGGCTCTTGAGCAGTGCTTAGGGATTTAGTGTTAGTAGGGGATATGCTGCTGATGCTGCCGTTGCTGCGTTTTGCAGGAGCTATGCAAGCAAAAAAAAACGGCATAAAAGAATGGGATTTTGAAAATTTGAGAGAGAGAGAGATAGAGAGAGAAACAAAAAAACTGAACCAACGTCCTGTTGGAAGGAGAAAAGCGAGTTCCATCCTACCCGGGTTAGGCATGGTGGGTGGGCGATATGGCTGTAATAATAGTAAAATATGAATTTTCTAATACATGCACATTTCCCTCTATGTTTAGCGCGGCAAGGGAGATCTTAATGTTTACATACACCAAAAATAATTGCATAGCGAACGAAACGGCAGGATTCATAAACAAAAGGTTTTTATGTACAACAAAGATGGAAAAACTATCAATGCAAGTCTTATTAAAACTATGAAAATGTTCAGAAAACATCGGAGATCAATTTGAGCGAAAGATATCACGGTTTCAACAAAACTATAAAGACAACATAAACACAAAGTGATTTTAAATCACAGCAAATGTGCTCCAGTTCCAGCTCCAGTAAAATGGTATCTCTCTCCGCACGAGCCGAGAAGGACGAGTGAACACAGGGACACCGAGCCGAACGACGATAGCAAATGGTTTTATATCGCCTCCACCGATCCTGACGGCACGACGAAACCCGGGCGCATCGAAAGGAAAGTCGAGACAATGAGAGATCAAAGAACAAGCGAAGAGCAACGCTCGAAAATGCGGAGAGAACGTGGTAAAGCAAAATCTCCAGTTCCAATCCGAACGGTACCGGAGGAGTCCGCGTTTCCCGGGACCGGGTGAAGTCAGCCAGTCAGTCATGTAACTACCACATTAAAAGGATACCCCACCGCGAGTGCAAAGAGCAGAGCCAGCATCCAACACACCAACCTGCCGAGAGGGGCGAAACTAGACGCAGTACCTTTTCCCAATACTGCCACCTCGACCGTCCGTCTGCACACAGCAAGGGGGTATTATGCTGGTTTTCTGAGCAAATAATAATGTGCCCAAAAAAGAACGAACTCTAAGCATATTCGCGCTTCCATACCGGAGTGTAGCGGGAGCTGCTGCTGCTACTGCTGCTGTAGACATTTTTCCTTTTTGTTTCTCTCTTGTACTCCCCTATCCATATTTTATATGGGTAGTTGTTGTTAAACCCAGTCGCCTCCCTCTGGCATAACGCCGAACTGTTTCCATTGTTTTTTTTTGCGAATTTTAACACATTAGCATAAGCAATGGAAAAATGCGCGTCTCCCATTGTATTGGGGGGCCGTTTTGCAAGTATTCGTAGGAACGACCACAAACGGACTAACGTACGACATACAAGCAAAGAGTAGTTAACTCAATCGATTAATAATATGTTTTGTCATTCATGCTTAAGTTATTGTCGAGCAGCATCTCCATGAAACATTCATCACAATTCAAGATCATAGTTTACATATCACGTTAGCACCCATACAAGACACATATACGAACAAACTCTTCCATCCCACCGAAATGCTACATAAGCGTTTCGTAAGTAAATCGAGTGTCAATTGAGTCAAACGTTCGCTCTACGAAACTTGCTTCGCAGCCTTCGCTATCCTGTTCTCACTCCTCGTTCATCGTTTCGACTGCATCGCAGCAGGCGAGGAGAGCAAGGCCTACTGCCGGCGCGGTTTTAACGGTACGAAGCGTCGAAGAGAACGCTACAAAAAATGGATTAAAGGACGGACGACCATTTGTTTGCAACTGGGGACATTTTGCAACCGGGGAGAGCAACCTCCTCCAGTTGATGGTGCAGTTTCTTGGAAAAGCGTAAAAGCGTTGGACAGTGATTTTTTGTTCTGCTTCCTTTGCTTTGTTATTACCCTCAATGTGGCCGACGACGACCGGACGACCGTGTCAAGTAACGTACGTCACCTTTGAAGGTGCTCACGTGGAAACGTGTAAAGTATTTATCCCTTCGAGAGGTACGCTGGTGCTATTTGTTGTAACTTGTTTGATGTAAGAGAATGAAAGTAGTCGTTTAGTAGATATGTACTAAATATCATAGACAATGAGATCGTTTTCGAATCTTTTATTGGATCTTCAAAATCGTTTTTCTGAGATTATAATTTATGAAACATTCGTTCGGTCGAGATAAGCTTCAAAATATTAGACAGTTGATTGAAAAACTCACAAAAAATCATGAGTTTACTAGAAAATAGCCGCTTTAGTTTATAGCTGTCTTTTGTGGATTGCGAATGCTGAACACAATTTATAACATGACTTTAGATAAATTTAAAATATATGTTATAGTAAGTAGAGGCTAGAAAGACAACTGTCAAATTAAGCTTGAGTTTAAAAGAACACATCAGTTTAATCCAACATTTTCGATTTTTTTCGATTTTCAATTTTGAAAAAGTACTAGAATTTTAATGCAATATTTTCACTGATATAATAAAAAATCACTTGAACAACATGAGGCTCGCGAAAACACTTGAGTAACTAGACAACCAACCTTTACGAAGATTACGATTGGTCTTAATAAAAAGAATACTCGTGTAATAAAGTGACATAATATTAAAAAAAAACCTTAGCCATTCAAGGGTTTTGCAAACTCTGCATGTCACAGTTGATAGCGACACATATGGGGAGGGATACAAAAGTATAACGATGAACGCGCCTCGTCCAGCACAATCATGGGATGCTTGAATGGATGAACAGTTGGCTGAGATCGCTTCCTTCCATTTACATGTTTTTTTCTATATATATTTTGTTTTGTTTTAAGCCTTCTCTACCCTCATTAGAACACGCGCAATTACTTCCTATTCTGCAGCGAGCCCCCTGCCTCCATCCTATCTATCCCTTGCATCCAGTCCATTCTTTCTTTTAGCAATGTAAGTTCCTTTTTTATTTTAAAACAGCATTTCCACTGGCTGCTTAATGTAGAAATACGCCCACATGCACACTCACACACACGAGCGAAGGCTTAGATGTATATGTGTGTATGTGCCATTGTAAGGGAAGTTCAATTTATGTCTTTGCCCCCCCTTGAAAAACCCTCCCCAATCTGCTTCTTCACCCTTCCTTCTGCATTCATCACCCACCACCCCAGCCAGCCTCTCTCGATCATAAGTTGTAGCATAAAGTGCGCGTTTAGTTGGAAGTTAACTTCGTTCGTCAGTCACATCGCTCACCCTCCTCCCATGCTTCGGGATGTTATGGAAAGCGTGCAGAAAACTCGCAAATAGATAAAAAAAATCTCTCTCTCCCTCTCTCTCTCTCTCTCTCTCTCTCTCTCTCTATCTCTCTATCTCCCTATCTCCCTCTCTCTCTCTATATCTCTCTGCGATAGGAAACATTTCTTTAGGTGCCATTTTTTCGGCATCGTCAATACTTTCCACGCGCCCCACACGCATCGCATTTTAACGGGCTCTAAAATTCATGTTTAGAAGCTTAATAGAACCGAGCGCGAGACTATACTAAGACAAAGGAACTAGATACAATAAAACACCGAAAGTGCCTCCCCGCGCTTCGAAGAACAAAACAAAAATCGCGCGATCCAAATAATGAAACACAGAACGACGGAAAGCGTCAAGGAAAACACTAAACGATAGAGCAAGAAGAAAGGATAACGCGAAACACCCA
>KB672891.1:2296938-2309316 GCA_000349145.1 Anopheles dirus | reverse complement strand
CCCCACGTCCTGTGTGCCGTCATAAAGGCAGTCAAGTTTTTCTTTTACATCGACATTTATACATGCCGCCCTCATCCCGTGGCGCATCCGAGGAACCGAACTAGAAGCTATCGTTTTATTTCGCTCGCCTCTCGCCCCAGCCATGGAGGAACTTTTTGGCCGCGTGCCCTCCACCCACCGTGCGTGTCCTTGAGAAGTGTCGATTTTATTTTATTTTATAGTGCTTTTTTAAAACTTGTTCTCGAGCGCGTTCGCATATTTACTTGGGAGCGTACCCACACATACACACACACACCCACCGCACCACCACCACATCGATCTCTTTTCGATTCTTCCGTCGTCGCGTTCCGGCGGTTCCGGCGCTCGTCAGCAAAATCACCTAAACATAAAGGATACACCGGCCGAACAAGACGAACGAGCCGAACGAGCGGCCTACTGAGGGCGCGAAATGGGGCAACATAAACAGAGCAGGCCGTGGTGAGTGTGCAATGAGTGGTAGGGAAACGGTACCACCACACGGGGGCACCACTCAACGCTCCCACCTCTCAGGTTGCTCGGATCGGTGAGGAGCAAAACAACAAACGAGTGCGCGCCTTTACCTACATTTTAATATTTTTCCGGGGAATATATTTTTCACCGGGCAAATAACTCCCGGGATCGCTCGCACACAGCCAACCAATGCACCAGTCATCACCCCGTTTCCCCCTCTTCCCGTTTCCTCCTTCCTAGTGTGTGTGTGTGTATATGTGTTTTATGTACCTTTTTTCAGCGCGTTAGCGTTGGCGCTGATGCTGCATTACGTTATGGCTTCTAAGCCATACTAGTCGCGCTCGGCGGCAGCGGCGGCAGCAATATAGCAGTTTTATATTTCTTACCACCTCCCCCCTTCCCCTTCTGTCCAATGCTGCGCGCAAGAGGATGAAGGCATGAAAGCCACCCAAGGGTGTGATGATATTACGAAAGGAACACAACTGCCATCACGCTGCCGCGGCGCGGCTCCCACATTGAAGATGTGTAAAAACACAGCCAGGGTGTGATGGAGAGTATATACTCTGGACCATTTTGTATTTTTATTATTATTATTTCCTATGTTTTTTTTTTGCGCTGTTGTTGTTGCTCTATACGACGGCGGGCGGCAGCAGCAGTAAGTGTGTTCCCGGTCGCAGTGTTCCCCTGCGGGACGGCGGTATGAACATTTTCCTCTTTTTAATGTGGCTCCCACCGTTATGTTTGATATGGCAATAAAACGCTGTAATATCTCGCGAAAAAGGGCACCCTTTGGTACTAAAAAACCGTGCCACAAGGATGACTAGATGGATGGATGGATGGATGGATGATTGGATGGAAAAATCGGGCCTGCAAAGGTGAAGGGCAGAGTAGGCACACTCAGAAGCACGGGGGCGGCAGTGTGGGTGGTATTTTGCAGCCGCTGCTACAATGTTGAGTAACTAAACTAAATGTGCGCGCTTGACACACACACACACACACACACACTACTCGGGAGCACAAGTGTTATTTTGGAAATTTTTCCTTTTCTTTTATTTTCGGTCGCTTTCAACAATCCCTGTCCGACGCTCACTTGCTTGCCTCAAAACTCAATGATGTATGATAACCACTTCTAATGACTTCAGCAGCGGTGCTGTGGTATGCATATATGGTAGGCCGGAATCTAGTGAAATGCAACATAACACATACAGACGCGCATCTAAAAGGTATACCAGCAAGTAGTTTGTAACATATGATGCGAGATTCTGTATAATATATGCTACACCAGCATAGAAAAACGATCGCTAAAACTCGGCACCCAATATGACAAACTTTAAATTTGTTTTTTTTTTATAAAGAAAATGTATCAGAAACATATTATACCAAAAATGGAAGGCAGCACACAACATCGCTTGTTTTAATAACATGTATGATACTGTTTTCTGTCATTCATGATTGATGGTTTAATTAATTGATTTATGTTTTTGGCATGGCATAATTAATTCAGAACTAATCGTAATGGTTAGACAAGCAAAAATGATTTGTCAACTGAATAAAACATTCACATTGTCTCTTTATAAAGATTTTCAGAATGACTTAGAAAGAATATTATTCAAGTAGAATTGACTTTTGAATAGAAAGTATTCATTTGAAGGCGCGTGGCCATGACGGCTGAAAACAGAGTGGGAAACGTTTTAGGAAGGTAAACGAAAGTGAAAAAAAGTTCTCGTTTTGGATGTTCAACTCGTAATGCTCAACAATACTTTGAGTAACATTTTGAGAAAACTGAAAAAACACACTTTGAATAGCATGTGAAATGTTTGTTAACATTCGCTAGACGCCAAACGTTTGTCAAGATTTTCTCACGACCGTTTTCCACGACAAACACTGAAAACGGATTTTTTATTTCGCGCGAGTGTCGTAAAATATAGTGCTGAGACGTTTTGTTCAACAATCGTGGCCTTAAGGATCGCGGAGGTATTTTGAAAATCTTAAAGAAACTACAATGATTGTTCTAACATTCATAATGATCGAACTTTCGATGGCAAATATGATGAACATATGTAAAAAATATGTTGAATATTTTAAAATTTCCTATTTACATTATATCCGTAATTACCTCTTCTGTCATTGCATTCTAAAGGTAGAAGCTTTCGTCATTTTCTTTTTGAGATTTCAATAACGAATTATACTTAGAAACAGTTTGCTTGAGTTTGAATGCTTGAAAGATATCTCGGATTCGACAGTTATGAAACGCATTGTATAAATGCACTATCGAATTCCCGTTAAAGGTTTCTGATTTGTATTTTTCGTTCTCGTGCTGTATTTCTCAAATGGATTAGTTTCAACGTTCAATACTACTACTAACTATCTGATTTATACTTTTATTTTCGATAACTCTAATTTTTTTTGTATGTTTCAAAAGTTGTATTGTTTTCATGTGTGTTACCAGCAAACAAAGCTTCTTAAATTAGTTTGCTGTCTTGTTGAAATGTTATTGATTGGGTGATAATTACAGGATGTTAAGCATATTTAAGGCAGTTGTTTAAGATATTTCAGTCAACAAAAATTATCTTATCGATCCTTTATTATCAACTTCTGTCGGTGATATGCAATCAGCATGAGTTTTATTTTCTGTTGTCAAGAATAAAATCTATCAAACTATCGGCAAACTTCTAGGAGTAGATAGTCAAATATAATATAGGGTTTACACAGCCAATCGGTCATCGTAAAGCCACTAAATGTTTTTATAAACCTTCATTTTGCCACCGTAAACCCTCAATTCGGCACCGTTAACCTCAAAATGGCATAGCGAACATTGAATCCGTCATGCAAAATATTTTATTTGACAGGTTTGTTTTGATTTTGGGCTGAAAATTTTTCTTCGCACTGCTAAATATGAATGTTCAATTAACAAACAAAGTAGATAACAGTATAAGTTTTGCAAAAGTTCGTTTAAAACAATCACGCTCCACACATTCCACGTTCACACTCCAACACTACCATTTACACTAGTTTAAAATGTGCTGGCACAATTGATCCATGAATTAATTGCACGGTTACAATGCATGATTTGTAAATCGATATGAAAGTAATAAAACTTTTGAAATGTTGTTTTCTGTACAAAAAAGAAACGCTATTGGAAAAATGTTCTATGTTCACTATTTCAAACTATGCAAAAAACTCGAATGTTTTTCAGTCCAAACCAAATCGAGTTCAAGCCAAATCAAAAAGTGCACGACGTCCTGCCATTATCACCAACTAGCACAAGAAAGCGGCAATGGCCGGTTGCCGGTGGTAGTGGGGGAACGCTGTATCAGCAAATGTCGTAAATAAAGCGTTCGATGGCTTAATGGCATCACGGAATCGAAAATTCGCAAATCTTATCAGTGTGGACGCAAATGTTCGGTAGTGCACAGCCGAGGTTGAAATAAAACCGAAAAAGAGAAAGCCTAATACGGGGATGATAACAATTCAGGCCCGGCTTCAGCAGGCTGACGGCTTCGGTTGGCTTCGGCCGAATTCCCACACATTTGTGCAGACGTTTGTACATCGTACCACACAGTACATGCAGTAATATATTTTGCGATAAAACAACGAATTTCGAAACATGCTTCCCCCTCCGCTCCGTTGACATCATTCGTTCGGGGTTTACACTACTTTCCGACACGGCGGTTAGTAACAGCAATTAAAATAGACAGACAAACACACACGAAGATGGACTATCCCTGAAGCGCTTAAAAGAATGAAAGAAAAAACACGGGACGGCAACATATGGTGTGGGTACAAGGTCACCTACACATCGTCGTCGTCGTCGTCGTCGTCGGCGCGGCCAGAGCAAGCGGCGCAAAGCGAAATTTGCGAAGGAGAAGAAAACTCCCCGCGATGCGATTAGGAACAAAGATTCCGTTGCAAAACTGTGAGGCGAACGTTCTGACGAACTTGCTGTAGTGGTGCAGGATGACGCGCAGCGCGCTGGCGAAACTGTATGCGTTCGATTTGGTGCGGTGGTGCGTGTTGAATGCTTTTAGCCCAAAGTAATATCATTACTATTTGACATGCGGTATCACCACCAACACTGCTACTACCGCGACTTCTACTACTACTACTACCACTATCACCTGCCAGCAAGCTTGAGAAAGAGCGAGAGAGATTAAATATTGCTGTAATGGCTAGCGGCACAGACGTGGCCATATTTCTGTTACTTCAAGTATTGGTGATGTTTGTACTCTTAACATGTTTCTTCTCGTTCGCTAATCTGTCGTCGTGGGGGATGGGATGCGCCCGGAAAGGGAGGAATAGGTGATTTTATTTTTGCAATTCCTAACGATTGCTACAGATTTGCAGGGACGCAGACAAGAACAAACGCGACATGGCACGGTCGCAGTACGAAAAAAAAAGAAACAGATAAACAATTTAATTTATAGCACATTCCTCCGCATAAGCTAACGTCTTACCTTCTGCTGCAGCTCATAGTCGCAGCGTTAGCAGAAGTGAGACATTGCGAGGTATCGAATATGCATTTATTTATCTTCATTCAAATCCGATATCACGTGTCAAAGTGACACTAGTGATTTGAAAACATCCATGAAAGGTGTTAAAAACTTTTCGATGTGGCTTGAAGATGTGTATAGATAGATTTGTAGTTTTTGCAGTTCTTGTTAAAAATTTATTATCAGCCTTTTCTGAACACGTGTGTGTTTGACAGATCAGTGCAACATTGAACTGTCGCCGTTGTTTTGTCCAAAAAGACCATGCTTGTTTACTTTACGACAGTTAAGTTTTACATGCAAAAAATTTATCAGCTTAAAGCTTAGAAAGTCTAAGTTCTAGTTACTTTATATCATATTTAGTATAATAATTTCTGGCATCATTTTTTTTGTTATTAGAGGCTCTGTTTTGAAGAATAACCATGCAATCATAATTCATTCCACATTTACATAAATTCGAGATAAAATAAAGATAAAGCCTTGGAAATGCATCAATCGCGCAACTCGAGCGGATACGGTAGATAAATATCTCATCGCGCATAATGAGCTGACTTGACACCGTGTGATTACTAGTTTGTTCGTTCGATAATGCGCACTTACCGGGATATGCTTCGCTTTTGTCGAGCGAATCAAACATTGACTCGATTTGTTCCTGGCCTCAAAATTGAAAAAAAAATTTGCCGTTACAGTTGTCGTACCTGGCGATCATTAATTTGAGTGAAAAAATACGTAGTGTTTTATAAACATACATTCTACTCGAATGCATTGAGCATTTGGGAAAGTGATTTAACAAATCAGAAAAAATATAGATTATGAAATAGATATGAGATTGTTTCCATTTAATGAGTCGAAAAAATCGATCACGACATGAGAATTTGCAGGGTTCTTTCCCCTATGGCTGCGACTTTTTACCGATAAAATTTAAAATCCAATAAATTTCGGGCTTTCCTTAACATGTTCATACCCGTCCCTAAATGGACGATCTAGAGCATTTTAGTTGAGAATTGGTACTATAATTAGCGTTTGGACACGCTGTATATGTTGCCGGAATGCTCATCTCAAGGAATGCTTATGGTAACGGAATAACAATGTTCATCTAAGTTTATGCTACTTACTCAAATATTGATAATTGTTGCCGCACCAAGAATCACGCGTCAATAATTTCCTGCGAAAAGAAACAGAAATAGATTAACATTAGCTATATGTTACATTGCAATCCGCACAGTCCATCCACCCCCTTTAGGCGCAGTGCGGACCACGTGCAAAGTGATGGTGCTGCTGCTGTTGTTGCTGTTTAAACTTTTGCCAGTATTTAGCTTCTCCTGTGTGAGCAATCTCCTATGCTGTTTGCCACACGGACGCACACACTTACAACAATGTAAGAATCAGGATCACGAAAGGCAGCGAGGAGGAGCGGAGCGAAGGGGGATGAGAAAAGAAACACCAGCGAAGAAAACCTTCAAAAACGATGTTATAATTTTTTTCCGATCGATACTATCCATCGTCATCGTCCTCGTCGTCGTTTGGCTCAAAAACACACACACTCACACATACACACACACACACACACACACACACACACACACACACACACACACACACACACAGCAGGCTTCGACCGGAGTTCCCAAATGCCGGAGCGTGTGTATAGGGGTTATAAATTTTAATTATTTACAATGCATTCGGTTGGCTCAGGCTCAGCGCACGGGCCCACTCGGGAATGGCGTAAAAAATCTCCACACGAGGACAGGTGGGAAGAGGCGGGAGGGAAGGAACAGAAAGGACGAGAGGAACAAGGGCTCCACGACGATCGCCAAAACGAGACAGGTAGCGCGAGAACAAGCTACCGGCGAGAAGGCGATATACGGGCGAACAAGGCGGGCGAGCGAGACGGCAAACCACTGCCTATCTATCCTCCTCTAGCCGTCCATGTAATATTATACCAAATATGAATACATTAAGTTTTGCAGCCAAAACCAAACTTGAGACGAAGCGAAACAGCTCCCCCCTCCAAAAAAAGATAAAGAAATCGAACATTTTTCGAAACTACCCACCCTCTTCAAACACCCCATCCCACCCCGTTCGCCTTTCCGTTCTGATTCGCGACGTCCCTCTCCCACCACCCACCAAGCCACCCCCCAGGGGGGGGGGGGGGTAAATATAAAAAGGATTCTTAAACAGGACACCCAATGGGACGCGGGCAATAGTCGGTGGGTGCTACTAGAAGGGGGTGCATCCCCCCACGCCACCCTTTCGATGTGGAAGGCGCGATTTATTTCTTCGGTACTTTCTTGGCTTCGTTCCTACGAGAGCGGAGAGTCGCGGCTCTCGGCGGTGAATTCTTCCTTTTTTATTACTTTTCGCAGAGGATGCTGCTGCTGATGCTGGCGCATTTTACAGATCCTTCCCGTTCCTACGTGCACCCGCTCTCTCGCACTCTCGCTCTCTCACTCTCTCCCGTTCACACACAGTTTTTAGCTCCTCCATTTCCTTCGTCAATTACTGCCGAACCTAAGTAACCGTCTTCGCACAACTCCAACCCCACCGGCAGAAGCAAATGGTGGTGGTGGTGGTGGTGGTGCTGCTGCTGCTGTATTGTGCCGCCAAAGCCTACTACCACTAAGCTTCCTTCTGCTCTGTTCGGTAGAGGAAAAAAGTAAAAGATTAAAAATTTACCCCCATAAAATTTGTGCACGCACATACGCGGCTAGGATGGTAGGAGGTGGGAGAAGGGAGAGGGCTTAGAGCAGGGGGGAATAATGGAGGAGATTGGTGCGACGCGTGCGGGTGCGGTGTTGTAGCTCAATAACACATACATACATTGCAGTTTTAGCTAAACCGTGGCTTTGCTGAGTTGGCAGCAGATTATTTTACGAACAAAACAATAAAAAAGGCATCCTGCCATGGCGTGGGGAAGGGGAGGTGTACGCGGCCAAGGATGTGGTAGGCCAAGGAGTAGGCCAACTTTGTACATACTAACACATGAACGTCGCCACTGCGCTTACACTACACACAACTATACCGAAAGCAAAGGAGAAGCAGCAAGATGCGCTGGTGATGTGTGTGCAGCGTGGAAACGACGGAATTGTTGGAATCGCGACCAAATCCCGCTGTAATGGTATTGAGGAGAGGCACTTGATTTTTTCGTTTCGTTTTGCTGCTTTACAGGCCTCCCTTCTTTCGCTCACGAAAGCTGCTTTTCTATCCGCTCTAATCAACGTCTATTTTAATTATTCGCTTATCGCCCTGGCGCACGGTTTTGCATTTCATATATTTTTTGTTTCTTGCAGTTGCCCGGGATTAACGACAGAGAGAACTAGTTGATTGGATTCGGGTACGGGTAGATTAGAGGATAGCGTAGAGGATATGGGGGAAGCGTTCTAGTGGGAAATCATTTTCACCATTGTGCTTCCGCACACGGAAACTGAACGACGGACTATAGCAATAGTTTCGCGTTTTGTTATTTGGGCTGTTTTGTTCGTTTATCTCATCCAGACGTGCGGAGCTATACTTAATGAATTTTGTTACATTTTTACGTCATCTAATAAAGATTCTAAAGAAATAAAATATACATGGAAATACGCTCAATAATTGTGCAGGAGGATAGTATTGTAGATGAAAAAAGGGTGAGATGTCCAGAGAAGCTCTCCAGTTAGTTTTCTCAATCACCACGACAACGGTGGTGTCGCAACCATCCAAGACAGCCACTTTTCGAAGTTTAGAGCTAGTTACTCGTTGGAACGGATCTTTCTCGGCTCTCGTTGGCTAGGCAGACATGAGATTGCCTTCTTTTCCTGGCAACTGCTGTTGCGTTGCTCAGAAAAGTTATCTATCTAATAGCGCCATGCTACGGTGGTAGTGATGTTGCTGGCTATGGTGTAGGTAGGAGGCCGAAATAAAAATAAACTCAAACTATTCCACCGAAGCCGGGCGCACCAGGCGAATCTAGGAAATTGTAACAACAGACTAATACACGAACGAAGCGAACCGTTGTGAGAGAAACCATTGGAATCCCACATTCGGTACGGTGTGGATTGGCTTCTCGCGCCATTTATCGTTCCTTCTCTGTCTTTTCGTAATAAGTCTCTCGCGTAAGTGAGAGACAGCATCGTTTCATTATTCGCTAGTATTTTTTTTACCACGAAGAACTTCATCCTTCACCCACGAAGACAGTTTGTAGGCTGTAAACCGAATATTATGAGTTTTGCCGTCTCTTTCGTTGAAGTGGTAGTTTTTGCGATCAGAGCTCCGAAATATATGTAGTCTTCTATCTGAAAGCGGTTGTAGCTATGAGGTTTTGAAAAGTAGTGTTTTTCATAAATTTCATTTTCAATTATTTTCATGTAGCTGTTTTTCATAATTAACCAAATGTTCCATAACGGAAAAATGCCACTTTGCCACGTGCCACTTTCAGCCCATTCTGTAAAACATTTTTCATTTAATTTGAAAATCCATAAACTAAATGTTCTTGTACTACTAATGTGCAAATTTTATATCTATTGACATTTGTTAGCCGATTGGAATTAAATTTTCACCTAGATGGGAGCTAATTATTTAAATTTCTTAATCAGTTTAGTTCTTAATCTTTTCTTGCTATATCTCCCGATCCCCTTTAGTAATAAACATACAAACATCAAAGGCAAAAAGTAATACTGCAATATGCAAAACACATATCTACAATCTTAATTTTCCTATTAAAACTCTATGAATGGCACTACTCAGCCTCAGCATGCTTGATGTACAGGAGCAGATTCGTATGTAACAAAAATAAAGCAGTAACAGTAGAATGAAATATGATTTTAAATAAGCCCAAACCCCACTAACACTGTCAATTGCTGCAGCTACACAGCAGCATTCCTTTATGTGACACATCTTGTGCCTGTAATGTTTGTGCTCTTTTACTAGTTCAGCAAACTAACCAACCTTCGGCTGCTGCTGCTGCTGCTGGGATAATACACCCAACCGAACGACATAACGAAGATGAAACGTAAAAGTAGTAATAAAAAAGGCCTACTGCCGCAGTATCTGCTGAACGGTGCGGCTCCAAAGGATCTCCCGAAACGGTCCCTTCTCTCTTCGATCCGCGTCGTGAATGTAAAGTGTAATTGTAAAACGATGGATTTTACGACCAGCTTTCGTCCTTCTTTTATTTAAGATATCCCCGCTCCTTACCTCCCTCTCTCCCTTATTATATTGTTGTTCTTCTTGTTCTTTCCGATTTTCTTTACGAAATAATTCTTACCGATCCGGCTTCGCCCCCTCCGTCTCGAATAGCGCAACCAACAACCATCGCTCCTAGCATCCTTGCCAAACACCCATCGCCCACTCCCACTATCCCAACCGACCTTAAATGGCCCCGGCTTTGTATTGCTGCTCCACCAACACTTTTATAGCCCTCCGTTGCTGCTGCTGCTTGCCTGCGGAACCCAACACACTATCATCATAAAGCATTTGAGCTCGTTGTGCAATATAATACAAAGTAATTTTGTAAAAAACATAAAGCTATAAAGGGAGGAAAAAAATCGCACCATTCGCGGCATTACGCAGCCCCCCCCCCCCCCTCTCCTCCCGTCTCAACCTAACCTCCCTCAGACTCTTTTCCGCGCCAAACGATGATTCACCCCCGCGTGATAGAAAAAGGACGAAATAAAAACTTCAATCTAACCCAACTTCATCGCTACCCTCTCGCCGCTTGCCTCACCACTCATCCCATTCTTTACAAATACATTGGAATCGCACACACACATATATAGAACAAAAACCCTATACGCCCACAAGCAGCCGTAACGAAAACTCACGCAAACTAATCGCGACCAACCAACCACCAACACGCACGGGACGGCGCTCTCGAAACGAAGACATTCATCCCGGGGTCGGTTGATAGGGAGAAAGAGGATGAGGAGGAGAAGGAGGGAGAGGAGCAGCAAAAAAACCGGGCAACTAAACCGAGAGTACTCAAAAATCGGGCGTAGTAAGTTCGGCAGGCATCTAGGGCGCATTAGGACGCAGTACCGGGACGCAGTAAAATTTTCTACTACAACACCATTACGAGCTCGTGCTGCGAGCGGTGAAGATGAAAAAATACATAAGAAGCGCAAGAAAAAAGAGAACAAAAGAAGAGAAGGAAAAAGGAACAAAAGATCCCGAGCGCAGAAACTAGAAGCGCACAGCAGGCGAACGAAACAAAATCTCCCACCCTCTGGGGAGGGGGGGTGTATAAAATAAAGAATGAAAATAAAATAAAAAACGACACGAACGCGCGCACTAACTAGCGCAAAAATCTCATTCCGCGAGGCGATTTTCCAAAAACCCTCATCCTCACCCCACCCGTGGTGCACACATACATACATACAGCTAGCATCCGTTCGTTCGCTCTAAGGATTCTAAAGAAGGAAATCTCCCGCTCCTTCTTCTCGTCCTCGCTCTCCTCACTTCGCAAGCGCTAACACACGAGCATCAATCAACTGTGTGTTACTACTGCGGGGTTCGTCGCTACAATACAACACAGAACAGTGTACCACCACCACCACCCAAAAGGTGGTTAGTGAGGTAGAAAGGCAGGGAAGGCGGCCCTATTCGCGTGCGCTCTCACCCTCACCCTGGCAGCAACACACACACACACACACACACACACACACACACACACACACACAGAGGAGCGTTGCTAAGCAAGCAGCCTCCGAATAATCCGGGGCCAGAACGAGACGGCACAATGCTACCGGTGAGCGTGCGGGAGCGAGCAGGCGCCTGCAAAACAAATCGTAAACAGAGAGCAAAACGGAAAAGCGCGCGAGAGAGCGGAAAAATTCGCGAAGGACACACGAACTAAACCGGGAGAATGAAAACTAAGCGTGCACTATTCGGAGGAAAAACGACGATGGAAAGCGGAAGGAAGCGCGATTATGAGGGGCTCGGGAAAATGGGGGGGAAAGAAGGAGAGAACGAAAAAAAACGGATCTATTTTATGTTTATTATGTACACCGAAGCGCGAACCACGATTCCTATCCCCCGCTAACTAACGTATTTAAACCGAAGTTTGGAGTTTATTTTTCGGTTCGCGTTGTTGAAGTCAGCAAAATTCGATTGCGCTTTTGTGTTCAGCAATAGATAAAGACGATTTTTATCGATCTGAATCCATTGAATCACGAGACACAAACGTAGATCGCATCGTTTTTAAATTTGGTAAAAAATAGTATAATATATCACACTTGTGCAGTGGGGATATGAAGATTTTTTTTTGTTGAGAGAATCAAATCCTGCTGGAAACCCGAAGGAACCCGAAGAAATAGCCGATGTAATAGCCGAAGATTGAATGGCAATATACGGAGGAAAACTATTCCCCGCAAATACGAACAATAAATAAAACAAAAAAAAACTGAACGGAGAGAGAGAGAGAGAGTTC
>KB672891.1:2276780-2288196 GCA_000349145.1 Anopheles dirus | reverse complement strand
GTAAAATCGGCAAAACGTTTCGCATCATATGTTATTTTACTGAAATATCTACTGCATGTCAATGAAAAAAATCATATAGCGTAAAGCATGAATAAAACCCTACTATCCACAGTAATAGATCCTTTGTTGTCTTCCTGGAAAAGATGCTATTAACAAAGACATCAAAAAGCTATTCAACAACGTGGGAAATCGGTCGCTAAGAAGGTAAAATGACACAAATGATTGTTATATTGTAATCTCCTGTGTGAACATCGCACTGTGCGGTGGTACATTTGTCCAGCGGTCGTCCCAATTCGGACTTTTACAGCAGTCAGTCTGTGCATTGCTTTCCGTCGGCCTGGATATGGCCCAAAACCATTCTAGGTTGTAGACGTCTTGTTTTCCTTTTTTAATTAAAGTGACGTATTCTCGATTTCAATTATGTTGATAAATTATACCATTATAAATAAAAAGAATAAAGTTACCAGAATTTGAAATTATACTATCCATGTTTATGAGTTAAAATTTGTAAACCTAGAGGATGAAGTATCGCAACAGTATGGTGATCAAGACTCTTACGATAAAAAGTAAGAAAAAAAAATAAAAAACGAACTATATTCAGTTTTCTGGCAACTTTTCCGGCAATGTAAAGGAGACTTCAAAGAGAGCTTTCGTATGTTCGCTCGGAGGATCTTGAATAATTATTATGACCACTATGAACTCGAGTCTAGTGAACATATTTTTGAAGAAGAATAAGATCTCTTGTGACAAGGTCAGCTTAGCTAGGGTTATTTAGGTATATTAAGAGAGGTTAGGTTTCCTTGGGTCATTCGGAATACGTAGGACTATATGTTGAATAAATAATTATATAATATGTTTATTAATTACAACAGAATGCTTTACAAGCAGCTATACTGATGCTATCAACAAACAGTGATAAAAAAGATGCAAAAAGCATTTGTGAAGTAAAATGCATAATTAACTAACTATCAGTTTCTCTTCTTCCGAGAAAAACGATAATTGGCAAAATTTCACTTGAAACATGCATTTGTATGCACCTTGCATTAGTATTCTTCAAGATGTAAAAAATAGTTCAAAGCTCTTAGAACAGTATGAATAAATAAATAAAAAACAACAATACACCGCCAGTTTTCAATGATGTATCACATATAAAACACAAGAAAACAAATAGTTTTACAAAAAAAAGTATGATATATGTGCTCATGGATATAGCAGAATCTTCAATAAGAGATAAACACAGTAAGCGTCATAGGTTCAAAAGTCAACTAGGAGGATTCTACCAGCAAGAATTGGCTATGGTGAACTATTCTTTTACAGTATCTGATTGAAAGCATCCGTTGCCAGCCATAGCGAAGAAAATGAACTTTTACTTTTCTTTCGTTTCATACTATTCATTATTTCGACTACATATTAACGAACTAATGAAAATATCAGCCGTGACACCGGCTATTCTGGCGTGTTTGCTGGTGTATCTCATCGTTAACCATTGTGAAACCTGGCCTTATTTCAATTGCACGATAGAAAGTCTAATAAAATAGCGCAACCCGAGCCATCAATGGGTGAAGCCACCATAAATAAATAATGCTACATATAATCAATAATATTTATTAAACACAACCTCGAATCCCCCTCCTCCCTGGCCTCATGCTTCATTCGCTTTATAATTTTCGTTTTGCCAAAATATGGTCACGGTTTTGACGGTACGGTGCGATTTGATGTGCAAAATGGTATCCCTGTGGATCCCTTCCTGGCGAGAGAAGAAGCGATACATGCTCCGTGCCACCGATGGCGGGGAATGTGGCGTAGGACGATGGTAGGGACGAATTTTATAATACATTTTTTATCCTCCTGGCACAACGCGACAACGCCAAGTGCTAACAAATGATAGATGGCACACACAATAGTGTAATGGGTCGGTCATACGTGTGTGGATCGATTTTATTTTCGCTTCGTTTTTTTTTCTTCCGGCTGCTGGACGAAATAAAAATAATAATGAGTTCGAAAAAATGTCCCGCCGCTGCTGCTGCATATAACCGAACCTATTACGGCACGGGGGTCTCGTACACATGGACATAACGGAAAGCTGGACAGAATAAATCGTTTATTGGGGCGGATGGCGGAGCAAAATATACCCACACACTCCAAAAGTGTCTCTCCCTACGGCGGAAGCATTGGTGGAACGTTTTTCTGTTTTGTTTCATTTTTGTTTTTGGCAACCGCCATTTTGGACGTTATTATTTAGTTTTATATATATCATTTTCATTTTGCGCCGGACATAATGTGCCCCGGACGGAACAGTGAGCAGTGTGTGATGCAGGGACGAACTTATCCCGGCTTAAAACCCCAAATTGTCGTTTATGCAGCACACTGTGCAGCAAGGAAACGATAATTTACGAACTAGGAGGATTTTAAAATGTCCGCTGTTAGTAAAGTTTTGCAACACAAAACAATTACTAGTTCTGTGATGGTGTTTTTGCTACTAATGAGATTAGTTGCTTTCATCGACTGGTAGTATTATAGAGCAGAAAAGTCAATACAGGCGGTCATTGAACGACAGTCAAATATCAGCAAAAACAAATATTTTTTATTGTAACAGAAGTGCATATCTCTTTTTTAAACTCTAATGCAATTCAAAATTTATCAGGCTAAAAAAATGTCATACACATAACGCGAGTAGCTCCCACACACAAAGTGAAACAGCAATAAATCTCACCATTTTGCCACTTTCAAAGAGGATTCCGAAGATTATTTCTAAAAATTATAACTAAATGCATTTAAAAGAAATTAATTACTCATACGAAAGTTAACATGCTGCTATTTTCTTATCCCTATGGTTTAAGGATATTTTCTCAAAACATACTCACAATTTGAAGACTATTTGATGAATGAAAGCTACATAAGTGTAATGATGCATTTATTTTAAGGCGAGTAATTTAAAGACATTCATTTCAATAAAAAATATGTTGCACGATGATCCCCAAAGTGAGGTTCCAAGACGAAATAGACACTGTTATCACTATTGTTATCATTATTACATTTTTTTTATTCGTATGACGGCCTTTGTGGCCGTATTTTCAGTGCCTAAGTGCACTGACGGACATTAATTTTTTATTATTATCATTATTATTTTAATGTTTGTTTTCATGTTCATGTTCAAAAAACTCTAGTTGAACAATTGAAGGTATTTGCAAGATCGATGAATTAATTGTACAATAACAATAATACAAGTAATAACAATCTCGCATGAAAGAGGCTTACCTATCAACGTATCTTGAGATGTATGGCACCTTCATGTAAAGGTTGTTGTATTTTCTATGTATTTTAAGTTGTTTTTTATGTCTTTTGAATAGCCTACTGTGACTTGAGTTCAGGGTATCATTATACTTTATATTGAAATACATTCTAAAAGACTTTCGAAAAAAGGATAATGTTAGATGCATCATGAAGATAATTAGAAAACAATTACACCTCCTATCACCCATACTAAGCAGTTATCCTAACAAGAAAAAAACTCCATGATCCATACAACCAACAAGCTCTGACAAAACAGCGAGGAAATGAGCAAAATTTCCAAAGTAATAACGAGAGTAAGAGAGAGAGAGAGAAAGAGAGAGAGAAAAGAAAAAAAAATCACCACACTCATCCAAACAAGCGGCACAGCCGAACACACACATACTCTCGTCACCGAAAGATGATGACGCGACACGACGAAAAGAGGGGCGATCGCAGTCGGCGGGGTGTGCAAAAAGGACGAATAAGCATCGCGTGGTGGATAATTCGGCTACAGGCAAATGAGGGAAAATCGGTAAAACACAACAACAAAAACCCCTGAAACCGAACGTAACGACCAGCAGGTCCGGTGTGCTGCGCAGGAGGAAGGACGATATTGTTGTGAAGGTGTGTGGTGGAGCGCAGCGTAAAAAAATTCAATACAAAAAATCCCCGATTTCCACCATCACTGTAAGTGTGTGTGTGTGTACGCGTGTGTGCCATAGGTGATGAGGGATGGAGGCGAGCGGAGTGTTGATTAGGGTTGGGTGAACCGCACCACCACCACCATCACCACCACTACACATGGGAAGCTGGGAGAGCATCACGACGGGGGAAATAATATTAGAGCCATCATTATGTTCAAAGCGTCGCAGGGGTGTGTGACGTGATAGATGTGTTGGGGTGGTGGGGGGAACGGAGGGAGCAAAGAGAAAGAAAACGAAGAGGGAGAGCGTGAAAAAAGGATACGCGAAGTAGACGCGCAGTGGCTGCGCCGGCGTTGCCATGGAAACATATAATTTCATTTAAAAAAAGAAACACTCGCTCGCCACACTACTCCTAATTTCGGAATTGCAAAAAATCATAAAAACCAGCATTAGTGTGTGTGTGTGTGTGTGTGTGTGTGTGTGTGTGTGTGTGCGTGTGTGTGTGTGTGTAGGTGGGTAAGTGAGTATGTATGCGTGGTTGAACTTTTTTTCCCCACTGTCCGTGTGATCGCGTTCACATTTGAGTAGGTGCGTGCGTGTATGGGTGCGTTATTTGAGAGCATTTTTTGATTTTTTATTCGTTTCATTTGCCCCTTTTTTCGGAGACTCACGGGCAACCACTCCTACACCCAACCACCAACCACTCCCTCGCCCGCCCCAATCCTCCCCACCACCTACCTTAACTTTCTTTATTTCCCACCCCACCCCGTGCGCGCAGCATCCATCGTCATGGGCCCGCGTGTGCCTATTTGGTGCGCAGTTTTTGATGGGGATATTATAATAAATTTTTGTACATAAATTAAAGGTTCGCTTCCTGCCCCCTCACACACATTGCACACACGTCACATGCTTTACATACGTTCGCGAGACACACACACACTCACAAACGCGCGGGCACGCACGCTTGTGTGATCTTCACATTAAAACCCGCTCGTGCCCAGTACCACACGCAAACGCACAAACGCACAGCGGAAAACTTGCGTCGTGTGTCTAGGAGGAATACCCACGAATGCCATCCTCTTCCTCGCACCCGCAGGAAAACCCTGGTTGGAGGATGGAGAAAGGAGGTGGAAGAACCCCAAAATCGCACGACGAATGGCGTGATTTCATTTATGTGTTTTCCTGTTTAAGCCCTTTTTGCTGTTTTGCACACACGCGGTGTGTGTGTGTTTTTTTTTTATTTTTGGGAAAAAATCGGGTTGTAGTTGCGATTTCACCGAAAGCTGTTTTAATTTTCCTTTCCTTTCTCATGCCTTCCGCCATTGTTAGCCACATTGGGCCTCTTTGTCACAAAAACTATCAAGCGATCGGCATGCTATGATCGACCAATGCGATACTTCCAAAAGGTCATCCACTTTTCGAGGAACCCATTCCTAGCTAGTAACCCTAGCTGTGGGAAGGATTGTTTGTGTCATTTTTATTTTAAATGAAACATTAAACGAAACCTATTTTTTAAATAGAAAATGGCTCAACTAAATGTTCGGAAGCGCATTAATAACACAGAATAAATTCAGATTAGGCTATTTAACCATAGACCCAAGAAGCGATCCTCGAAACACGGTACACCTTTCTCGCTATCTCCCAAAAAGGAACATTTCTTTATGCCTTTTACATGGACACTTTTTTCGTTTCGTTTCTCAAACAAAAACACACACAAACACACCCAATGAATTATCGTACATGGTGGTATTTATTTTTTTTTTGTAATGGCGCATGAACCTATATGATTTACTCACTTGCGTGCGTGATGGAGTACACATCGTCTGCGCTCGTCATACGCAAACGGCTGCGATCCCTGCCTCCTCGTCTCCTGTTGCCGATTCGTGCGATACAATGCGAAATTTGGCGCAAATGAGCGTTTTTCAGCGTTCCCATTTTTGAAGTAATAACATTTCATTTTATTACATCCCCAGCTTTTTTCCGAGGGTGTTTGGTTAATTTTTTCCCCGTGCATGCAATGTTTCGGAAGAAAAAAAAGCCAAAATTAAATTTACTCCCCCCTCCCCCGCGTTCCGTCGCGGACCAAACTTTTACATCCCTGCCATGCGCCACCCCCAATATGGCCACAAACCAACACCAGCCCCTCGACCTCACCCAGCATCATGTTCATGCTCGGGCTGCGCCTGAAGCCTAATGTTTAACAATATGCCCCCTCCTCGTCTACCCAGTACTGTTCCATGCATACACACACACACACACACACACACTACTATTTTGCTCCGTAATGATATGAAAATGCGTTCCAATACCGAAGAAAAGGATGGCAATAGCGAGCGAGAGCGAGAGGGACAGGGACAGAAACAGAGCGTGAAGAGCGAGCATGAACGACAACGAGAGGCACATGCGTAGAAAAATAAATGACACATAAAATAAAATCTCGCGGATACACACAGGGACACCCGAAAACGTTAACACACACGTTAGCGCAATTTTCCACGCCCCCTTCCGTAAAATGACTTTCGCAACAGGGGTGGTGGGAGGGAGAACCACATCGGCACAGGACATACGAACGAAAAATCCTTCTCGTGTGCTCATTACCCCTTTCCGTAGGATCGTCTTTTGTCGCGAGTAAGCAAATGCCACCACCACCCAAAAAAACACACTCACACACACAATTCAACAAATCCACCCGCACACAATTTTTATTTCGTTGTTCCGTTGCCGTTTCAGCCCATAATAAGCTTCGAGCTGCGGGGCAGGAACGCAAAAATCGATCCGGCAATCAATGAAGCTGGAGCTGGATCTTTCACTAGCGGTCTGAGCTGAACTAAAGATGTGACAGATCTCCTTCACAATAAAGATGGATGATCTTGCTAGGGTAAGATTTATTCATTGTTTATCAGCAAAAATTCTATTCTATTACTAGTTTTGTGCTTCTTATTCTATGCGGCTGTATAAGTGAGTCATTACAGTTGGGGAAACGAACGAACAAAATTAACTTTGCAAATTTTTACCTTGCAAAAAAGGATAAGAGGTCCTTTGGCAAGGAGAAAGAACAAACGCACTGACAGACACACATTCGTCTTCCGCCCTCTGCTCCACGTACGCTCTCCCATCGATCTAAACTTGGCAACGGAACCAGCTTTCTCCGATCGGAATAAATTTCATCGTACTGTCAAGCCGCTTGCAAAGGGTATGTGTGTATGCATGTAACTAGATGGTAGTATATGAGGGCGACACACGATCGATTATGCTTCTAAAACCATGGTCGCGAGAGAATTCTTCCACGGAGACAGTAAAAACTGCACATAAGGAGGAAGGAGCAGCACAAAATGCGATTGAAGTGTGCCGGAGTGTTTCAGAGGAGAGGATGTAAAATTTATTGCGCTCCTTGAACACAACAGGCTCCCTGTAACAGGAAATTTTAGTGCTCTAAACTCTCAGATGGCAACCGTGAAAGAAGAAACAAATGAAACAATGAAATGTATGCCATACGCTGCGAAATTGTACAATTATCATTAAAATGTGAGACGTATCTAAACGCAATAGTCAAATGTTGATCACCTGTATTAGTATGAACATGTTTATAGTCGGATAGTTCATCTGCTTTGCTTTTTTCGCGTTTCTTTTTTTCTGTCTGCTAGTTCAATACATTTTATCAATGATTTGCACAACTACATGTACACACTTTGCACAATACATATAAGCGGGAAGCTATTTGTTTGTTCAGAAAATTCTGCTTCAAGCAACAACTATACTGAAAGTACCATAAAATAATCCACAAGGTAGAAACACAAACCAGGTATTTACTTGCAGGTTCTTCACAACGGAAAAAATAACAAAAAAATCAATTGCAGTAACTTCCTGGATGTGAGACAACGAAATATAAGAGCATTCTGAAGCTTTAATACTAGATATTAGCGTTTTCTATTAATCTTTATCTTTCAAAATTATTGAACAAAAGTACTGTACCATACTCATAATTAATTAAAGCAACGATCATGAAAGAAGCTTTCTAGACTTGTAAAATGTTGTTTGTTTAAGTTCAACAAAACAGAACAACTCAACAAGTCAACAAAAACAAATTGAAAGAGATATATCCATGAAACAGTTTATAAGTGGTACAATCTGCTGACGGATAACGTAAAACTATTCGAAATTCAAATTGGAAATTCAAAGCACTGCCAGCTTGTTGGCAACACAGTGTCCATTATTTATATAAATATGTGGACATATTGAATATTGTAAAGTAGTAGAACAGAATGTTTGAAAATAATAGTAGGAATAGAAGGCAAACAACTTTTCAATAACAGCAACTATAACAACTTGTACTAGCTCTAAAAATATCATGACCACAATACAGAGCTCAGACTACTATTTGAGCGTGATGAAACAAAAGACATGCAAATGACACCTAATGATTTATCAAAAACGATTTGATAAAACAAACATTATGCCTCTTCAATCACAAAAAAGAAGATCTTGTATTGCGTTCCTAGCAAAAGTAACCGTTCTATGAAATCCGTTTGATCTCAATTAACCTAGTTCGACGGGACCGAACATATATCTCCCAAAATGTGACCAACATGCCCTACAATTCGTTGATGACGTTCTAGCAAAAATCGGATGTCTCAAGAGGTCCCAATTTAGCAGTATAAAACCGTCTCTCCAGAAGAAACCACACAAAAAACTGCACAGCTCTTCCACACTACAATCCTACATGACCTTGGCAAAACCTCCTAGAGTGTGTAGTTCCCGTCTAGCAGACGAGAACTGCAACAGCAGCAGCAGCAGCAGTGCAGAACGAATTCACCGAATTGATTCGGACCCTCCAGAACATGCGCTGCTCGCTGCACGATAGACGAAAACGAACGACGTGGAGGCCAAATGAGGAAAGATATCCAGACGTACTGCCCCGGCGGTCGAACGCAGACGATGACCGGCAAATAACAATAATAATAATAATAGTATCACCGCCAAATACCGCCAAACCACGACGAAGCGGAGAAGAAAAATGAAAAGAAAAGCGCGCCGTCGTCTAGCGGCAGCACCGTCGAAGTAGACGAGCGACGTTAGATCAGCGCATGCTTCCGATGCATGGGAAGAACGGAAGGATGAAGCAATGGCAAAACGTGAAGAAAAGAACAAGCGTTGCCGGTGCTGCTGCGCTAGGCAGTGGGTCGAAATGTGCAGCAGCAGCAGCCCCGGTACGATGGCGCAGCTTGGGGAACGATGCTCCCTCCCCTTCTTGCGTCTTCCTGGGGATGTACGTGTGTGTGTGTGTGTATGTGGGTATGCTGTTTGTTGGAAGGAGGTCATTCTTTGTAGTTTTTGCTCTCTGGCAAACCATCTCTCGCTCTCGCAATCTCTCGCCGTCAGCTGTACTGACTTCGCTCGCCTACGTTGATTGTATAGCTTGCCGGCATGTTGGCCTAGACCTAGGCACTTTTCTCCACTGGGATGAAATACACACTGTACACTGAGTAGCGGTGCTGGGTGGGGGGGTTGAAATGAAAACGAAAGCGAACACACATGCCAAGACGATAAGAGTACAAATGTGTATGCATCATGTGTATGCACGGTAAGATATGACCGACCGACCGACCGACCAAACCAAACCATACCAAGTGCAAAGTTGGACGAGAGCGAATGTTGTTAGATCATCGTCTATGCGAGTTCGGAACAGCACGTATTCAAGATGTTAAGCTTTTTGTGGTTGTTTTTCAAGAATAGATCGACATATTTAGGCATTTTTTTAAAATAAGATGAATGAACTGAACTAAATGAATAACTACAATTAGTTAAATCTCCAGAAGTTTATAAATTCTCTTCACAGTATGTTTGTTTATTGTTGATGAAACCTATAAACAAGAACCCTTTGCCAAAAATATGATAATTAATCAGAAATACAATATGTATTTTATAAATAAAAAGAAATCTTTACTTTAAATTGAAAAACTCTTCCATTCTTTGTAAAATCTTCAAAGCAAATCGTGAAAATTGAATTTTTGATTCACAGTATTTAGGAACAATGTGTATATAATACCAAATGGTGTTTCAATTTTAATTTATTGTTACATTTTCTTTGCATTAGATGTAAGAATAATTGTCGATCACGAATCACGCTTTCCATGCTTTTCTTAAACAGTAACAATTTGAAGTTTACAATATAACAGATTCTCAAGTAAAGACATAAACTAGATCCTACAATAGTTCGAGAACTCGAACAATAACATAAGTACCATTACTATGCATTAAGTTATGTACTTACCCATAACAGTAAGTTAAATATTAACTGCCAGTAAAAAACATCTGGCTGTAGGTAATCTATCTTGAAATTGGTCCAGTCTCGTCTGCACACCCACGTCCCGTAGCATACGAATCAGCTTGCGCATACCAATTTGCATCATAAAACCCGGGTTGTGCGCGAGACATAACAGCGAAGATGGATAAAAGAAACGGAAGAAGGAACAAAATGAGGCAAACAACGAAAATTATAAAGGGCACAAACAAAAATCACACCAAACTAACCCTATCCAGACTAAGCAATCCGTGGAACTGCATGGATGCGTTTTCTTCATCTTCGGAGCGGTTTACTTTTTGCGCTTCAAAAACAGTCCCACAGAGGGGCGCGTAGCGCAGCGTAAGGATGACCTAAGAGATTAATTTTGTCTTGCAACGATCGATCGTCTTGCCTAGCCCGAAACCTTGCGCGCGGACAAAAAATCACACGGTCCGCCTGCCTGCCTGTGCTTGTGTGTGCGCAAAAAGTTTGCAGTTTTTTCGTTTCGCCTTCCGTCTTCACCTCGTTCGAGGTGTCATCGACAAAGCCCGGGGAAACCGGCCGACCGGCACACTACGGTCGTGTCGCTTAGAACGCAAAGCAAATGCAGCAGGTCCAACAAAAAGCCCAACACACCAAACAAAAAACAACGGAACCGCAACTTGCATTAGAATGCCAAAAATAGCGAAACAGAGAGAGACACACAGAGTGAGAGAGCGCGGACAATCGGTTACGCTCTTCCCACGTGCACCTCACACCGGGACACACAAGTGTATGCGGCAACGAGCTCCTTCTTCCCGAAGTGGTGGATTTACTTCTCCCCTTTTTCTAATGCACGCTCTGTCCCAGTCACACAACGCGCTCACACACACACACAAACACAAACGTCATCTTCATGGTCAGGGTTCGTGCAAGCACGGGGTGGTGGGAGGTGAGAGGGGGAAGGAAGCAAAAGTGCGAATGGCCGACGGTAGACGTGATTTTTTGGTTTGGACGTCCACGTGAGGTAGGTCAGGGGCATTCGGAAGGTAGCCGATCTACCTCTATGCAAGCGTAACAGGGTAGGCATATCGCACCCGAATGCTCTGTACGCTTCACTCCTACGAGATTAAAGCTAAGCCCTCATGAGAAAACCCAATGTTTTCGGTCAAAAACCCCTAGCGCTGAAGCTATGGCCTGACTTACAGGGTTTTTCAATAGATATCGGGCATGCGTC
>KB672891.1:2260440-2276645 GCA_000349145.1 Anopheles dirus | reverse complement strand
AGCAACGCACCATAACGAAAGAGACAAATAGCTGTTTCGAAAACCCTCATAAATATCTCACCAATACATTAAACACTGCTCTTCGGATTTTCTCATGGCTTCGTATACCGTTCTACCCCACAACAACGGAACCAAATGGGCGTCCACCTACTTCGTTTTGTATGACTTCGGGTTTGTGGGCCTGTGTCTGACGTCTCGCAATGAACTCCATCGCGCGCACCAACACGGCACCTCCCAACCGCAAACCGTTCGTTCACGACACCACCACGACCGGCACACCGTTCCCTCCTAGGAAAGTCGCAGACGATCTAATCATATCGCATAGTTACTGCTCGCTGCCGCTGCTGCTGCTGCGCTGGTACGGTGCAACGCGCTAATGCGCTTGGGACTCGCGTTCAAGGTCAGACACAGGCGAATGATTTGATCGTTTTTTGCCTCCTTCTTCTTCGTTTTTCGGCAACCAGCATTTGTTTGCGGTTAGACGGGCAGCACTGGGGGGCGCGCGCCGTGCCGTCTCGCTCACGTCGTCCACGTCTGCCATTCCCGTTCACGCGAACAGTCTGCGATGATCGGCTAGCGTTTTGTTCGTTTGTTTTGCCTTGGCTCCGGCGACGGAACATTTGGTTAGATTTCAAGGTTACATTAGAGCCGGCCGCTATTAGGAGGCCATTCCGCGTCTGGGTGGTGGTGGTGTCGGTGGGCGATGTCTAGCCGGGAGGAACTGGGGGAGGTGGGAGGATGACGACGATCGTGGAGGCGCGCCGCCAAACGCATTCGAAACGATTGTGGAGCTGGTCGGCTAAGCGAGAACGGATGGGAGAGTTCCTGGAGGAAGCAGAAATGTTTTGCGCTTTAAACGCGAACAAAGCCCCGGAATGGGTTCTTGGAAATGATAGCGCAATGTTCTGCATAGCGCGCGATCTGTTGCATTCGATCGAGCAGCAGGGGCGAATAGAGTTTCAAAAATGTTGTAAAATCTTTTCAATAAAGTATGAGATAGGCTTGTTGTTACTAAATTGGTTGTGTGAACAGTCATATCTAGAATGAGAACCCCGACAACTATCTGACGGGATATTGAGACTTGATTCTTTTAAAAAATTTGAAATATTTTCATTAAACTTAACTAATATTCTTCTCAAATTGTGTTTAATACAATCTGCATTCTATAGAAACCCGCTTATTCAAAAGAGGTGTACAAAAAACGAACAAAAGTGTCGAAATACCTAAAACGCACAATCTATTCTCCCAAATGTTTATACTAAACCTTGAAACGAATCTAATTTCTAAAATGCCAATGCGTCTTGTAGGTTTTTTTTTCAATAAAAAACTCGTTGTCCATGTCCAGCCATTAATAGACACCTTGGAAAAACCAACCACAACTGGTAATGTGAAGCAGTGTGTTAGAACTTGAAAATTCTTATAATTTGCGATTTCATGACGTTTGCACATCTCGTGCAGCGATACATTTCGAAAACGATCAGTTTAAAAATATTCCGGTTCTCCTTCCCGTGCGTTTCGGTTTCGGCGATTAGGCCTCGCCGACAGTGTGTACGGCAACAGAAGGTGCCGAACGTACGCCAGACCAAGGCAAAGTTCGATGACATTTGGCGAATGCAAAATACATTTAGTCAACACGTTCTGCATATCGCAGCCAGCACAAGCAAGCGAAGCAAGCAAGCAAGGGGAGCAACACTAGAGAGGTGTATAGTGCAATGCCCCCCTTTTCTTCTCCGACTCTCCCCCTCACCCCCTCGCTGAGAGCTTCAAAAAGGGGGTTAAGATCACGCGCTATATACACGCACACAGTGAGCGAGCGCACCAGCGCACGCTGATGTGTAGCAGAGTGCGAAGCATTTTCGGCTCAAATATTCTGAGGCCAAAATTTCAAAACAACATTTTTTCACCGTCATCATCATCATCATCTCTCTATACTGCGTGTTTGTCAGTGTATGTGTGTGTGCCAAAGAGAAAAATGTGAAAAGTGGCGGAAGAAGAAAGATCAGCCTCAAGAAGGAGAAGGAGGAAGTGCATTCGCGGGTGTGTGGGCTGCGAATGGACATGGAGGAGGTTGGGGAAGGAACACACATACAGAGACTGCATCCGTGCTGCTCAAGTGGTTCTCGAGTGTTGGAAGTACTAAGGGGAGGAGAATGATGCCAGCGTGTGTTTACCACAGATTGCCATCCAACCCGGCCGAGGAGTGCATTGACATCTCTATGCTCACGTTTCACGTTTAAACGCCGCCACCAAAGCCGCGCGTCAATGACGACGCAGAAACAAACCTCTATTTATATTTGACGGAACAGACGAATTCCCTGTCGACCCGGGTCACCCGCCTATCGCCGCCGGACAATACGAGTCTTTGGCCAGCCCAGCTCAGCTCGGCCGGCCAGGCCAGCCCAACCACTCCAAGCCAAATATTCGTCAAAATCAGCCAGTGAAGAAAACGCACTTACGTTCTTTTTCTGCTTCTGCTTCCATTATTCTATATTTATTCTCCACGGCACATCCACTTCGCAAACCCGGAGTGCCCGCCCGGTCGGTGATGATGTGTCGATGCGTCGCTATCGCCTTAAAAAGGAAGAATCATAAATACTTCAACGGCAGTCGCGGGCACCCTCCCTTCGGGGAGAGATTTCTTCGGAAATAAGGCAAAAAAAGACTGTCTGCAAATTAGGTCAAACGGCGTCGAAAACGCGAAACCTCACCCCGTGTCTCGCCCGTGTGTACTTTACTTTCCATTTGCAACGAACGATTCTGGCCTGTCGTACCGTCGCGTACGTGTTGCCGTACCAAAAGCCCATACTTGATTGTTAGGCAAGAGAGACGCGCAAACAAGTAAACACACATTTCTTTTGCATTTTTTTTTTTTGTTGAACCACGGATGTGTTTGGTCTCGTCTTTCTTGTGCGCGGTGCAAACGCCACCACCACAAGCAGGCTATTTTTGGATGTAAAAATCTATAGTAACGCGTCGGACTGAACTGGAGTACAACTTATTATTAATACGAAAAAAGTGTCGTACGGTTAATGGGAATATCGATTGGTAATGATTCACAATTTTAACAAATTAAACTACGGTTGAAAATTATTTGAGCAAATGAAATACAATTTAAAACAGATCGTTCAGTTGTTTATGTTCAATAAATAACAATCGTCATTTGGATGATATGATTTCCGTATCAGTATAAGGTTTACAAACCATTATACAATTTTCAAAATCAGATAGATCATTATCTTTAAGAACAAACAAAAAACCAAACATATCAAAATCAAATTCATATTTAAAGTGTAGATCATATGAGCAAAGCAATGCAACAAACCTTTTTTGTATCTTATGAATCGATTTGTTTTACCGTAATCAAATTTTAAAGCTGCCACATGTCAATGGCAATCAATAACCAAAAGAAAATGCGGTTTGGAAATTCTTATAACTTACCACAATTAAATTTTCGATGAAAACCCAATGCAGAGCTAATAGGTCGGCATTGAAACTTTGCAAAGTTAGTTACTACGACAGTGAGCATTAGAAAGGGGAGGATCTATCAAAGGGAGCACATGATTCGCAAGCTCTATTTTTACGTATAATTCGAAGTTAATATCTTAATTTTTAACGAAAACGCCTGTTGCTTGATCGCAATCGAAAGAGGCATGAAAAATCAGTAATTCATTGAGGAAAATATGTTTGATTTTTGCAGGTCCATCTCCTCGAACAGCGACCACATAAATGATTTCCGAAGAAGTTGTTCGAAGCCCATCTTAAAGTAGATAACGTTGATCTATACAATATGAAATGCGCCGCAATACAATATGAAACTGTACCGAAAATTTAATTTCGAAGATCGTTTTCCATTAGACATAGCCCATAGTCATAGACATAGAAAGTATTTAAAATCATCAACAAAAAACTGTAAGCTGATTTGAAATATCACCACCACAAAAAAATATTCCTCGCGGCAATATTGTATATTGTGTTTGAATTATATGTGAAACTGTCGAGTGTTAGTGCATAAAGGCTGAAGTAGTTAAGAAACTAGAATATAAATTCGATCTTTTGCATCATTGAATAACAGACCCAAAAAGATTATTTTGATAACAAGTTATTGTGAACCTTCGTAGTATTGAAGGTTTCTATATAACCAAGTTTATATGAAGGGCTTACATAAACATATGACACATGACACAACAAACTTCAAATATCGCATGAACGCTTCGAAGAAAAAAGAGGGGTTTTCCTACCACAGCGCATAGTTCAGCCGTTATTACTCAATATGAGCACGAACATTTTCACCTTCGAATGTCCAGAAAGTGTGGTTTTGCACAGCCCGCTGCACACATATCACAAAACTGAAGCTTTTCGTCACCGTGCCACGGTTGCATGACGAAATGTCAGGCCAAAGCGGATAAAATAATCTCGAATGTGAGGATTGTGTGAATCGGCGTACGAACGGGAAAGAAACTTGATTGTTTCACTGCGGTGGCAGCAAACAGCAACTCGTTTCTTACCTACTTTCGGCAAGGACGAATGGATACTAAAAGAAACGCTTATCGACAAAGCTGCATGCTTTTTTTTAACAATTTACAGTTACACCAAACGTGAAAAGGTTCAACAGAGAGCTCCGAAAATATAATTCATTTATCAAGAAGTATACGAGATAGATTCAAACCGCTTTAATAAAATTCAAAATGTATAAATATAACGTCAAATTACTAAAGATCGCCAATGAAAGGCTCAAGGTGGTCATTAGAAACCAGAGTTTAATACCCAAATGGCATCCTCACTAAACCACACGTGTTAGTGTCACGTTGTTGAGCAAAATGAAATAAGATTCAACAGATTTCGGATTAATATCGCGGGTATACGTGTTTGTCTGTTTGAGGAACACTCATTCATGGTGAAGCAAAAAAGACGCACACAAAATCGCCTTACTGCAACCACTTTCACTAAAACGACGTGTAACATGGCATTACGAAAGACGACAGGCGTATGTATCGTGTGAGTCAAGTGATTCGAAGAAAACAACACAGCGACTACCGAATGTAATGTCTGCATACATAAGTCGACCTTAAAACTAGCGGGTGAGTGCGAGTGTTTGGTATAACAACAAAGGCCAAACCGCTACACGAATAAGATCCTGCCAATACCAAACAGAAATCACACCTTTTTGTTATAAAGCTATCCAAGATTTTGAAAAGCATCATCAGCACATTGTGAGAGATTCGTTTGAATATAATTAAATTATCACGTTTGTTCTAAAATTAGCACCAATTTAGGTTAAGCCAAGCGACCACAATCTTGTTGTAAATTATAAAACACAGGAAAGTGTTTTGTGAAGTTTCGTTCAAGTCTAAACACGGTGATCGAAAACTTTAAATGTACATCGATGATCGATCGAACTATTTATGCACATTTGGTTCGCGAAATCAAGTTCGAATTTATTTCCGATGATCTCTTCTCTACCGTGTAATGTAACACCGAGCGCACGGTTTTGTGTTTCGTACTTTCCAATTACCGTAAACACTTTCCCAAAGTCTGCTGCTCGCACTGCATCGGATCGCTGCACAATTTCATCCCCAAGGTGGACAGGGGCCTGCCCTGCCCCAAAGCCTTTCTAGTGCAAAAATGAAGTGAAAAATGAAATACAGCTCCATGCAATCTCCATCGCAAAACCTGCATCCTTTTACTCAAATCGGCCTCCCTTTGCATTTGTGTTTCGTTTTGTTCGACCACGGTCAAAAGAAATGTCGATCGATCAAAGTCACACGATCGCAGCCGAGATGACGGTCGCGGTGGTGGACGATTAGTGCACGATGCACCAGATGCACCATAAAAGCACATCGATCGCAAGCGCACAAAGAAGACAAGCAGAAAGGAGACGAAAAAACGGCGGCGCCATTTTCAGTGCAGCAAAAAAAAACCCTAGCTTAGCAACAGCAGCATCATCAGGCGATGTCGTTTTTTCGGCGTATGATCCACCTCATCTCACACGACCTGCTGTCATCCTGCTAAAAGCGGACAGTTGCAAAAAAGGCCGAAAGAAAGACGCATAACTCTCATGATCGTGCTAGGGGAGATGACGCTGAGCTTTGCGCTAATGCAGCTCGCAAAATGCACAACACTGCCGCGCGCGGGAAAATGGCATGTGCTGAAATAAAAGGCAACAACGTTCAATAAAAGGAACCCGGATGAAAAATCAACAAAACAAGCAAACCTCTCGACTCCGCGTTGCTGAGGACTCCTTCTCCGTGCGCAGAGAAGTGTGTCAAACGCGACTGCGACTCAAAACCCCTCGCGTGTATCCTCCCAAGTGTTCGTCACCGGGTTGGAGAGGGAATAAGAGACCGCAGGAAGAAGAAGAAAAGCACACACTCACACAGAAACACAGAGACAACAAAACCGAACGGCTTTCGAGTGCACGAGGATGCAATCGAAAGAACCGACAACGTGCACCAACCCAAAAATAAATTGCATCCTTACGGTACGCTTGAAACATCGAGACGGCTACGTGAAAATGTGAGTTGCTCATGCCGCATCACTTGGAAAACGATCAAAACGGAAAAAGGGATAATTTTTAGGCAAGCCAGTTCTCCTTCATGGGGACCATTTGGTTAGTTCATGCGGAGGGATATTCATAGGCGTCCTTCTCACCCTCTGTCTCTCTGTCTCTTTTGCCACAAATAGCTTGAAGATAACCGGTTCCTGCCTGCTTTCGGGGAGAAACACGAAACTACACCACCGAAAATGCATTTACCCATACACACGTCACGCTTTAAATCCAAAAGTTTCCAATATTTTAAGCGCTATTGCACGGATCGTCCGTAAAACATGGATATTGGAGGTCTCCATACGTGGCCCATGGTGGCAGATTGTGGCACGACCTGAGCAGAATGCAATTACGAGCTCATAGACATTATTAGTTCTAATTTTGGCTTTATTATACTGAATTATTATTGAAGAAAACACTGGTATTTAGATGGCATATGTATGGTTTTTTTATATTTAATATTTTGATAATTTTCATGGTTGAATGTTTTGTAGTTTGTGGTCTGATTATGAATTCGTTAAAAAATGAACTCCATCGTTTGAAAAGAGGAACTAGTTTTTCTTCAAACAAGATTTATATCAACACAAAAGGTCAGCTCTATTCTTATGCGATCGTGTGCAAAAAAAAACAGATCTTTCGCAAAGAAACCATCCAGAAAGAGGGCGAGAAAGAGAGAAAAAAGTGAATAGAGAGAATGAGAGAGAGAATGGCCAATAATTTAGACACTCTTCAGATGAGATGGCAACGACCTCCGAAAATTTCGCAATCCCCCCCCCCCCGACCCTCCTCAAAATGCACCTTCTCTCTATGCAGCACTACTAGCAGCCTCAGCAGCCAACAGCAACCCATTATAAGCGCTGCATCTTGCGCTGCATCACACGATCACGACGAGAAACCTGTTATTGGAAGGAGACCAACCTGCCGGTGAAGATAGAGCGTTTGTTCCGCACGGCCGAGCGCCAACTGCTATCACTGCAACCCAAAGAGAAAAGGAGAAAGAGAGAGAGAGAGATAAAACGGGAATCAGGAATTGGTTAATTTTTCTTCGTTCAGCTAAGTTCATTGGTCGTACGTAGCAAAAAAACACATACACACGAAACGAAAACATCCCTCCAGGGGAAAGAAAGCGTTCGAAGAGAGAAAAAACCCCAAAAAATCACCCCGTACAAAGCCTTTAATTCCATCGTTTCGGTCATTATTTTCCCAACATTGAAGGTGGCATTATGTGTGTGTGTGTCTGTGACGCGCATTTGGGAGGATGTTGCTGTAATTACTAAATATCTTTCCCAGACAATTTTACCCGGCAAAAGGTGTTTACGTGTGCTCTTTCTCTTTTCCAGGGAAGAGGGTGGCTTGGACGCAACCAACAAAACAACTTTTCTCAGAAAAACGCTAGGTCAGACCGGACCAGGATGAGGAAAATTGCCGACCACATTTGTCTCGGTCCAATTCTCATCCAGTGCCGCCGCAGCAAGAGAACAGTTGCCACAGGTAAAAACAGCAATAAGATATTTCATGATGCGAAACTGCATTTTATGGAAAACAACATTTGAAAAAAGATTCTAATGAGGTGTAATTATTTGAAATTTTTCAAAAAAAACTTCACATTTTATTACATTTACACCTGTTACTTCACCTCAACGTTATGTGCCTCATCATGATATCAGATCCTTTCAAATAGACAAAACGATAATAAATATTATTTATAAATTTCTAAAAGACCGAAAATGGAGTATCTAATGTTTCTCTAATCGAATGTCTAATATAATCAAATTCACTATTACTCTAACATTTTATGGTTTTCATAAGACTAAATAACTGAAGGAATGCATAAAATCTAGCATGAATAGTTAAATAGTGAATAGTGAATAGTTTTTAATAGTATTTCACCCTAGTACACAAATAAAATTAAATTAACTTTAAAATAGCACAGCATTTTATTGCGAAATGTTTCCTTTTGGTGTGCTGTGGGATTGTGGGGTGACAAACAAAAAACTAATTAATTTACAGGGTTTACCACAGCCGCTGACACATACTGCACACTTTTTGAAACAAGCGGCATACTCACTTCGAAGCCGCGGTGTGTTGACACATCGCGGTGGCTTCGAAGTGAGTATGCCGCTTGTTTCAAAAAGTGTGCAGTATGTGTCAGCGGCTGTGGTAAACCCTGTAACAGGAACAATTGATAATTTCCATTTGTTGCTATTGTTTTGAGATGTAATTTTGAACTAAATTTGTGGTTCAAATTGAATAGTTACCATGATTACCGAGCACTGCTAGTTTATTAACAAATTTCAAAGATAGTTTTGAAGAAACTATATTTGAAGAATGCTCATTTTTGGTATGGTCCAGGTACGGCAAGAAAATTGCATTATTTCGATTTAGTACAAATATTACAGTTTTTCATTTTAATACAAACACTGCCAAGGTAAAGGTGGCTTAAAATAAAACTTGCCAAATCTTACTAGCTATGCGCGATAGGAAACCAAAAAATGCCCACTTGTATTTTGTTTCTCTACCCCTGCCATATGTCCCGTATTCATTCTTCGAGAATGGAATAGAATAATGCATGAAAAATGGACAAAAACCGATGGACTGCAGCTAACAAACTGGCCATCAAAATAGCGATCTACTCCACCCCTTTCGTATTGCCAACAGCCAAGTCTTGGCAAAGTGAACAAACTGATTGTTTAACAGTAAGTAACAGCAGCTAGAGCGAGAGGATGTTCCTGTAACTGGCCCGCTACTCCAACACAAACCTAACAAACATCTTGATCGCTACGTCCCCGAAAATCAACCATCTCCGAAACCTATCCGGTTCCTCTATGGGGCAAGTGAATAGCACATTTAAAAAAAGCAAATACAAAGAAACAGTCTGTTTCCCCTCGGCCTGCCGCAAGCACGAGGAAACAACGGAAGATACAAAACAGGCCAACAATTTAGATCCAATTTTGATTTTTCTGCATTGCGCTGCAGCAAGCTGCGCACACACTTTGCCTTTTTTTTGTTTCTACGGATACAACAAAATGCAGTTTTTCGGCGCTCCACGCTCGTTCGCTAACACGCATACATCTATACGGCAGCAGCACGAGAGAGCACGGCCGAGCCGGCCACGCAGCGTTGCACTGCACACTGCACAAAAATTCCGCTTTTTGGTCATTGACCTCGTGAAGTGTTCCACCACTTTCCGAACCCTTCACCGTGAACCCACACTCGTTTTCTTCTGCACTAACACGCTCAGCCTCGATTCCCGCTTGACCCACCGCAACACCATACCATAACCCCCATAAGGATAGGAGTTGGTCAAATGCGCAAACCTAAACCTCACAAACACACACAGGCAAGCACACAAATTCATAGGACGTGTGTTGTACGTCCCAACACCGTCAAGGCATTATCTAAAAGTTCCCCTTTTCCCAACAGTCGAAATAGGTGGCCAATGCATTGTATGTTACATCCACTAGAATGGTAAGCTCTGATCGCACGAGATGGTGCGAAAAGGAAAGCATGAGACGGAACAAACATGCAGCAAATGATCTAAACGGGAAAGAGCGGAAGCGGCCAAAAAATGCACAAACACACACACACACACACACACACACACACACACACACACACACAGCAGAAAACACACAACCCGGCCAAGTGTGTCGCACACATTCGCACGGACGGCGGGTATCAACTAATACCAGACGCGCGAAGATTTACAACACCAAGTAGAAAAAGTATTCTCAAGATTGATGTTTGAGTAAGACTCCCCCCAAAGGCGTGCGCCCCACCACGAAATCGCACGATGTCCGAAAATTCACCACCCAAAATAAAATGCAACACAAATCGCCGCCCATAACAACACCACACCATCATCATCATCATCATCACCACTACCACCACACCCGCGATAAAGTGCCCTCGCACACAGCAGCAGTTCCTTGTCAGCCACCATGCGTCCGCTTTATAGGAAACGGCTTACGCAAAGGGAGCGACGAAACGAATGCATGCAGCGAACGAGACACAGAGAGAAATGTGCAATTTTACACACTTATAAAACACCAAACCTTGCATGAGTGTGTGTGTGTGTGTGTGTGTTGTATGCGATGAAGGCAACGCAAAAGATGCAGATACGCTTAGACGAAAAACTGCATTCATGGGAAGCGAAGAATGAGGCAAGGGACATGCAGGCCATCTTTGTTTGCTTCATTCACAGTTCGATTCCGTCTTAACTTCATTAATTATATATTTTTTCACCCCTTACTTTGTTAGGCTTGGTATAAGTAGTCACGATGGAGAGGAAATATATACATAATAATATACTAATATTATGCGCAACTGTGCCTGAGGTATTTAAAAAAAAATACATACATACAGCTCAAAACAAAACTATCGAAAACCTACCTAAACTATAAAAAACGGTGTTGTGTGTAATGATCTAATATGTGTTAAAATTGTTTTGAAATATTAGCTGAAAAGTAGCCAATTTTGCGTTCTGTTTCAATCTGTTGGAGATATAATATATTGAATCGTTTGGATTATTATCAATTCTTAAGAAAAACTACTGTATAATTCCCCATCCTCTTTAAATCAACATTGAACAAAATTAATGCTAACGCTTCTGTGGCCATCTCTTCTAGAGACGATAAAACGGTCCAATCTTCTTTAGCTTCCCCCAACATCGAAAACATCACCACAAGATGAACCTCTTTTGCTCGATCTCTAACACGACCTGTTTCCCTGATCGATATTCGTGCGGGTCATCGCCCTTTCCAAATTCAACAATCATCAACGCGTCATCCTCTCCGGACGCTTCCCAATATTTCGAAGCAAAGATCCTCGATCGTCATCTACGGTCGTCTAAGTTGGGTTGCAAAAAGATGCAATTCACAGACACATGCTCAAACACGAACGCACCACCAGTAACGCTGACCCCATAAAAAAGAATGCCTTGCCTCTTCCTATACCCCCGGGGGCAGCCAGAGATTTCGTGGCGTTCCCGACCGATGGCAATCGCCTTCCTTCGCACAAACAGCTTCCTTCGCCCCCTTTATTTCGAATTCGTATATAGACCAGTTGCAGCAGCACAAAGACAACACAGAGCAAAAAAACATGGTTCCCAAAAATGCATAGCAGCAACGCAATGGGAAAGCATTAAACAAAGTCAATCACAAGCGAGGCAGACCGAGATGGAAGCAGCCGAAGACCTACACGGTACGGCGGAGGGGATGAAAGAGAGAGAGATAGAGAGAGAGAGAGAGAGAGAGAGAGAGAGAGAGAGCGCGAGAGAAAGAGAGCGATAGGCTTGGAAAGAATTAGGCACAAGAAAGACGACTGCGTAAGGCGAAACACGAAATATACAGTCAAGAGGGGAAAAAATGCATTCGATCGTCAACTTTTGCACCAGGGCACCAACACTATGCGCTTGTTTGCTTGTAACTGCTCGGAGGAGGATCGTGGAGGATGCTTTTGCGCCGAACCAACAATTTAATTGAGCACAGCAGCTACCGCACAAACGGTGAGAAAACTCCAAAATGGTAGTTGTGGAGCCGTGCTGCGCACTTGCACCGAATTACATACGTTACCCACGAAAGAACAGCAAAAGCTGCGTTTATCTTTGTTTTGCTATCCCATGTACCGGGTGTACCAACAATATGTTATAGATTCAGCTGTTTTTGGTAATGTTTCGAAGTATATTTTTCTTGTTTGACTTTTTTTAACTAATGCCATCTGATGCATTCTGATAAAAAAATACAGATGGTCAACGATGAAAGAAAACCAATTTAGCCAGAGTGTTAGTGATAGGCTAGTGAAGTGGCACATGATCAGCTCGATTAATGTGGGGAAAAGATTTCTTGTTCGCTGAAAACAATTGCTTTTTTTCACTTTCTTCGCTTGTATTTCTCCCTTGTCTCATTGGAATTTCCAATCACGCCCGGGAGAAAGTTTTGCGAGTTGCATAAAAATGCAATGCGCCCCACGGAACCATGCGTAACGCAGCGGTAGTTACTGTTACCAAACGTTACTGTTACTTTTTCGAATACCAAAAATTTCAGCAAAATATGTATATTTTTTGAAGATATAAGTTTTCATATACCAACACAATGAAATGGAGCAGCCTGGTATTTGTTAGTCATTATAGTAAGGTATAACAAATATTTACTTTTCAGACTTTTAACGATCAGTTCCACATGCGTAGCATGGCAGCTGTATTTGAATAATGCATTGAAATTGTCCCTGCTATACCAGTTTTGTTTTATTGCATTCTTCCATTTTTTGTATCACCGACGTAGAGTCTCAAATATCGATGATACGAAACTCCCAGACCAACACCTTCACACTAACAAGAAGGACCGAATCCACAACTACACACTACAGTATGCATTTCGGATGCATTCTTCACGCTCTTCTCTCCCAAAACTGATGATGCATTATTTGCTTGCCACCAGACCAAACATGTTGCAAACATCATCACCTTCTTCACCAACACTAGTTTATACCAAGGGAAGCTAAGGAGACCCTGTAAGAAATAGGGACACCAGAAAAAATGTCAGCATGCGCATGATGCACACATACAGAAAACTGAAAAGGAGATCTTTGAATCCCGTTTTCGCGAGGAAACCAGTAAGTTGCTTGTGAGTGATAAAACTAGTGCTTAATTATTCAACTAAAGTTGTACTGGTATGTATGTATGCTCGAAATTGGTCAAAATGTACTTATGAAAACCTGTTTTACCTCTCTGTCATTATCATTATCATCACTTTATCATTTTACGCTATTTAGATGCTTCTATAGTTCACACGAAAAGTGTGCGTAGTACAAATGATTTTGTTACGCGTTCGTAATTAATCATTTTGTTTTTCTAAACCATTTCACCAATAAGGGATATTTACGTCCTTTACACCCTTTTGAAAATATTGTTTTCAATTATTCTATATTTGTCCTCCACAAGTATGCGAGTTTAAAACCCTTAACGCAAAAAAGTGATATAGCATACTACTTCACTGGAAAAGGAATGCGATAAATAGATGAAGAGTATATTATAAGAAAACATAGCAAATCAACACAAACTGTGTGGCTATACAGAAGCAGCAACATTTTCGTATAAAGCTGCATGCATTTATGCATTAATGCTCCACCAAGATGGCTTTTCATTGCAAAGGCAGTAATGGGCATATGTATCTCAAACAACAGAAACCATCACAAAAAAAGAACCAAGCAGCTACATTAAGCAAAGCCAGCATTTATGTAAAGAAGAATGTGGTAAGGCTAGAAGACGCAGCTAACCTCTACTAGCAGAAGAGTGTAAGAGAGTAAGAGAAAGGGGAACCATAACGCATAAAAATGCACCAAACAAACAAACGAACATTGGCTATGGAAAAAAAACAACGATACGAATCGACTAGACTTGAACAGTCTAGTGTAGGGAATGTAGAAGAAAAAGAGAGACAGAAAGATATAAAATAAATTAAAAGAAATTTGACATTACCGACAAAACAATGTAAAAAGCCACGGCCACCAAAGCAATGCATCATTGTCTGCACTGGGCGGTGACTAAAACGAAAAACAACGCCATGCAAACCCGAGTCTCTAAATTGCAATGATCCAGCTGCTACCACACGAACACACACATTCGACAACCCAAAATGCGTCGCACAGGCAGAGGGCCACCAAAAACCAAAGGCATTTACACAAAATGGTATTGTAAAAACCAACCACGAAAAAGCCTACGAAGGAGAGAAAGACACATTCGGGCGGGCCAAAGAGCGCAATTGCATTTCGAAGGCAAACCGGCTTTCGTTAGTTGCAAAGTGCAACACAATAGCAGAAAGGCAGGGAGACGAGGAGAATGCAAGAGAAATCGCCAATTTTATTCATCAATTTACAATTTTCGACGAACGGCAATTTCTAGAGGACCAGAAATGCGGTTACCCCCAATCCTGCAGAAGGAAGGGTGGCATTGACTGAAGATTGGCAATGGGCAACCGATGGGGTGGGCTGGCGAAGTTTTAGCTGAAAGCGACGACGACGACAACGACTACGACGACGAAGTATAAGAGGCACCGAGATTTGTGGGTTTTAAAACTTTTCCACAATACTCAGAGCTGAACATAAAACTGCATCCCAAACCGAAGAGCCGGAAGAGCGGCCTGGGAACTCTAGCAACAAAAGCATCGGAGGCTAACGAAGCAAAAAGGTAGGATTGAAAGGAGAAAAAAACCTCTGCAACACAAATACATCAAGATGTGGATCTTTTTCGAGCGCCCCAAAACATGGCGCGAGCCTCCTTGGAATTGTGAAGAATCATGGGAGGGAATAGGCAGAGTCAGTCACCCCTCTTTGCTCTAAACCTGGAATGGAAAGCTGGACAAACGAGTTTGTCCGAATGTCTAGATCCTGCATGCAGTCTGTTCGTTCAATTCCCACCCGAAAAACGGGCGAACAACGCAGCAGGAATGGCAAAACGCAAGCAAGGTTTTGGTTGCTCGATCTCGATCTTCGATGCACTTTTTCCTTCTCCCTCCTTCTTCGTTTCTCGTTACGTCGCGAAACTTCGCACAATTTTGCAGGTTTTGTCGGATGAGCTGCTACAACTGGCTCGTATGATTTGTTCGAATGTTAGAGAATTGCCTCTATCCGCAGCGTTGTTCAGTGCACTTCGGCTTTGGATCTTCTGTCGAAAAACGTGCGATAGGGGCGAATGACCACATAAACCGGGACCGCAGATCGGGTTTAGGCGGCAATGGCGACTTGTTGCACGCTCGCTCTGTGCTTTCGGCTTCTAATTCTTCTTCCAGAAGAAGGAAGATCGGGCGAAATAAACCAGTCTCGGTTCGCCAAAATCCCATCAAATAGTTCCATAAAACTGCGAATATTGATGTTTTTTGCACTCCTTCAGTGAAGTAATCAGACAGCTGCAAATGTGTTCATCAGCATGGTTGAAATTAGGAAAGGCATTATCCGTATTTATTACCTCCCTCCGGGAAGGAAACAATAAGGCTTATTGAACCAGCGCCAAACAAGATGAGCAACAGTATGATGAATGTTAAAACATGTTTTAACGGTGTCAGCGCCAAAATTTGTCGGTCGCTGTATCGCCTGAGAGCGAGCCGAGGGCGATCGCCACGGAGAGCGGACGTTGACCGGCGACCCGGGCAGAACGAACGCGACCGGGGCAGAAAAAAGATTAATTTTTTAACTTTCTCCGTGTTTTGTAAAATGTGTTAATAAAGCATGTGATTGTAAAGAATGTTAAAAGAACCTTCGTTGTGTGTTCCCTGGTCCGCGTGAAAGAAAAGATGAAAGATTCGTTCCTCTCTGTTACGTGTTGTAACAATGAACGTTTTGGAAGATTGCTCATTCTGAGGCTATTATGTTTTGTGATTCACAATTTATTGATGAAAAGAATACCAGATTGGAGTCACAAGCTTAATATGGTAAGTTCTAAAACGTAGAATTTGTTTTTCAAACTTTATGTAAGATATTGTACCATACATTTTTAAAAGGCACAACATTACTTCTTTATATGACTTTTTTGTACAAATACTTCGACCTAACACATGTTTTACGTTTTTGAAATAGAAAACAAACCATAACGTATGCATTAAAAAAAAGCGACAAAATGCTTCGATTTTTCATGAGATTACCCTGCCACCCAGCGGTCGGTCATCCA
>KB672891.1:2242413-2259790 GCA_000349145.1 Anopheles dirus | reverse complement strand
TGGCCAAAACCGGGGATGAATTGATGAAAATGGCTACCTAGGAACTGATGGTAATGCCAACATTTGTTTTTTCGACACCTATGGTCAACGGAGTGGACATATTTTTGTACAATAATAAACATAATATAGAAACAAATGTAATTTGGTTTGATAAAGTATCTTTGACCGTTTATTTGTACTGTCCATTTGAAAAAAGTCGCTTTTTTAATGCGTACGTTATCGAACAAATAGGATCGGCCTTGGCAACTTTGTCGTTAATAAAGGATTTAATATGAAAAAAATATAAACAAGCTTTAGCTACGTAACACGCCATGAGATGGAACTACTGAGTCAAAATTACAGCGATACATTTTGCCTATACAGTGATAGAAAAAGTTTTGGTCATATTTTTTTGGTCACTTATGGTTTTTGAATTCCAGGACATAGTGAACTACTGATTTGAGCACAAACAAAAAATACGTTGGACGCGTTGTACAACCCGAAGATTGCACTGAATGTTTTTCCTGATTGTGCAGAATGTCATGTGCTTGGATTATTCTGCAGCTTACAATGCAAAGCTTATTATATATTGATTGAATAATGCTCACAATTTCTTATATCTTTATTCAAGTTTATTAGATCACCGAAAGCTCATAATTATCTCATGATAATGGTAAAGATAAGATAAAGAAGCCGTTTATAACGTTTCAGTAGTATGGGTTGTCGTGCTGGTTGTTCGTATTGTTGCTGACTAAATAAAAATGCGACAACAAGCGTGCTATATGCGTATTATAAACATTATTTATATTTTATTTGCCAATCTGATAGAAACGTAATACAAACAAAACCGATTGCTCTCACATTACCCATTAATGAATGTAATTCTATGAATAAAGTATGACGTTAAAAAGCAGAACTTTAAATATAAGCTTAAGTATAAGTTTTACATGAGTAAAACTTTCAATACTCAGCGGTGCAACGCGCGATCGCGCAATGCATCATTCACCATCGTTCTTGTGATTTCGTGAGGACTAGGTTAGTTGCTGAGAACATAAAATTTGACCTTCTTCCATTGCTCAAACTGACCCTGATGAGTCAGACCTCACGCGTACTGCTATAAAGGTATAAACCGCCACTGCACAACAAGTTCAAAAGCGTGCATCCTCCGTAACGTACGCACATTACTTTTCATTTCAGCTTTCAACACGCGGTTATGCTTTCTGCATCCGTAGAAAAAAACGGGCGACATCACCAGCGTACAGAGTGCATACTCGTCGACTTCCGGATGGCAGTAGGAGCAGTGTAGCAGGTGTGAAAACGAGCTCCAATAAAAGACACCAGAAATACTTTTCCAAAACAAACGACTCAAGTCAGGACCGCTCGACCGACCGATGAGGAACGACGCACAATCCACCGAGCCACATCAGCACCCGGCTGCTGTTTTCTACTACTACCTGGGAACTATTCAGCATCCCGTCCGGCTGCTATCGCGGACTGGTAGCATGATAAGTAAAAAAGCATCATTCTACAGGCGAATAGAGGCAAGCATAAAACAAGAAGAAACACATTCCATAAAACCTTCCGTGTGCGGATACGGCGATATGCACACCGACCTACCACCGTACGCGGCGGCATGAGCAGTTTGCACTCGTTTCTTTGTCGAATCTGCACTTGAGAGAGAGCGCGCGCACGCCGTGAATGTTGTGGCTGCCGCTGGCGTCGCCGTCGCCGCCGCCGCCGCCGCCGCGTAGTAAATATATCGTGCATGAACCGAGCGCAATTGCAAATCGTTTGGCCGCAAAAAGTGCAACAGGCCGAGGCATGCCGTCGTCGCCGTGCGCAATGCAATACTGCTACTGCAATACTCAATACTGAGAACGCGACAAGTGTTGCATCGCGGCGGTACGCGAGCTTCTCCGAGAACGGAGCACGGAGCGCACGGGGTGGCTGATGCGACGCGCGAAGTGTTTTCATTCATCACCAGCCGAGGAAGGAAAGCCAGCGTAGAGGTTTTTCATTCATAAGTTCTTCTCTCCGCGTGTACATGCGGTCTCCCGCGTGTGCGAGACTTTTACTCTGTATGTACTGCTGCTGCTGCTGCTGGCTTTATGTGTCCCGCGAGCCGCGTAGGATACGACGCGCGGCACAACACAGCGCGCTGCGGTTTTTATGCACCACTACTCGAAGAGCAAGTGCAGGCGTGCAAGTTCACACGTGAGTAAGTGCATTTGACAATAGTAATACTATTTTTAGAGACGACCACCTACTTCCTAGAGAACGGGAGCAATGTAGTGTTGCGTTCGGTTTGCTCTCGCTCTCTCCCCAGTTGCTCGGTGCAGCAATGCATCTCACGGTGTGCAATTGCACCGACTGCGAAACTGAAGATTTCACCTCGCAATAAGAACACGAACGGGCGCCAAAATTGTGTGCACTATTAAACCTGCTTTCTTCCTACGTGCGTGTGAAATAATGTTAAAAATTGTTAGAATACTTTTCCCTCATTACACTTGTTATGCGAAATACGCAACCGAACCCCATCTCGATACGATGCAGCATTAACAAAAGTACCGTTGCACATAATTATAGGTAAAAATTATGTAAAATCCGGTGCGGCTGGACCAACTGCCTAATTGGAGTGGAGCATTCAAGTGAACTGCAACGAAGCGTTCATCAGCTGCACTGTACAATGCGGATGCAGCAAGCGGAGGAAGCAGCTACCGTTTAAGAAGGTTGTTGTTTTGAAGGCTGTTCTTGTTTCCCGTTAGCTATTGTGATTGTTTGCAAATATGTGTACAAACATTGTACATCATTCACGTTGCTTAATGGTTACATCAAAATTATGTTTAATATGGTTTATGTCTTCAAATATGAACATAGTTAACAAAACTGTTTTATTATTCGGGTTTGCTCAAAGCAATTACTAACCAGTGGTGTTTGTAGTGAGCTGGTTGGAAAATTATATTTAAAATAGAATAGTTCACCATTATTTTTAATATGCATAAGAATTATAAACGCTAAAATGTACAAAAGTATCAAAAATATCACTAATACGAACCTAAAAGTTACTAACGTATATCTATACGAGCTTTTAGGTATCAAACACTCTTGAGTTGTACGTTTCGTGGCACTATAGTTATGAAGATGTTACCTTACATATGTAGCAACTATTCAGTTGAAATAATAAAATTTATGAGAATTCTTTAATTTATCGTCATCCAGAATTGAATTGCCGATGGAAAATGATAAACTGAATAACATGAATTATATAAAAATAAATATTGCTCAGTGGGACGCGCATGAAATGTTTGAAAAGAAGACATTTGCAATTTGGTTTTGAGACGAAAAAAAAAGAAAACGATGGACTGTTGCTTCGAATGGAAATATATAGCCATGTCGATTGTGAGACTAATAACAGATCCATGGCATGATAAAACAAGTTTCTTGTTATAAGTATAGATCATCGGCATTCTTAGGATCAAACCTAATCTTAGCTTTATGGCGCTCAATCCAAAATTTATTTTCCTGAATATGCCGTTTAAACCAGAAAAAAAGGTTGGTCTAAGCTATCTCATAACATTCTTCTATTTATATTACATACATAGTCTTCTATGTAAATTAAAGGGCTTAAAAATTGATCAATGTTCAGTGTAATCAAATTAAATGATAGCTTCACAATAGTTCTGATTGTAGCGCCAATATTCGTCTGTTTTTAACGATTGATTCAACTGTAAATCTGTAAAATTTAGATTGAATTCTAATGATATCACTTCTCTCCTAGTTTCCTTCGATTATTTGTTCTTTATAAAATATAGACTAAAATTGACGAATGCCTCACAGCGTAACCGTGAGAAAGAATCGCTCGCACCGTTGGAAAATTGTTGACTTTTTTAGAAGAATCATCAAAATATTTTACGAAACTAGTTTCAACCCTTAACTAGGGATCATTTTAAAGGAATCGACGTTAGTTAGGTCGCAAATGTAAATTTATTACAATTGAACATTTGCTCCAAGCCCTGACCAAACAATTGTATCAAACCATCGACAAAAAAGTGTCAATAAGGCTACGGCCGTAAAATAATAATAAATAAATAAATAAACATTTGCTCCTTTTGAAGGTCATATATTGAAGATTTCCAGTGTCGGTGCGAATTTTAAACAAAGTATTCCCCACCAAATTGTTTCCGAAATGCTAACGCTACTAATTTTACCTAATGTTGCCGTCATACTTGGCAGAGATGATGAACTCATCTCTTTGTGCGATGCAGCAATGTCATAGGTGCAAGATCGCGCGCTCTCCAACCTACTGTTATGGTGTAGTGAACTCACTTCAAATGAGTATGTGTGAGACACATTTCGGGTATGTTCTGGTGTCACGATCTCGGCTCTATAAGATTTATATTTTTTCTGTTCGCCACGGCTTCCGAACGCTACTCTGTTGTTTGAGCAACACAGACAAGGCAAGCCGCAGCGTTTTAATATAATTTATCCTATATGGATGCACATTTAGGTTTGTTCCGTTTCGAGCCTCTATCCGAAACATCTACACCACCACTTGCACTTTGCAGTGCGGTCAATGAACGGGTAACGCTCCACACACCTCCCATGCTAATTCCCAGGGGTTAAAATTTGACTAATATGTTAAACCCCTTTCTTGCGTTCCCCGTCCTGTTCCCTCCGCAGATACGCTGCGCCATTATGATTTCGAAAAAAAACTCTATCTAACAACAACTTCACACAGCGGTTTAGTGGTTTTGTGTTATCGCCAGTTTTTGCGGGGTGTCGTCGTTCCGTTCCCTCGAGCAGCAACATTTCTCTATGCAAGATATTTTATTTTTAATTTCATTTTGTCGTGCATGTGCAGTTTTCGCATGTGTGTTTTGAATTCGGGTTGTTTTTTTTTCTCTCTCGGATGTTACACACCCGGGCCACCAAGCGTGTGGCGATCTTTTTCAAAGCGGGGTTTGCAAAATTTTGCTTGCGGTTCCGTTTGGGTGGCGTCAGTCCGGGGGCTAGTCAATCGCCTTGCGGTGGATATGCACATGTGCAAAAAACACAGACGCACACGAACACACGAATCTGCCGAATATAACTCCGTGCCAACCGACCAATCCATCAGCGCGCTACACGAGTCACACGCAGCGATTAATCTCCGTAGTGCAAAGGGGGTTAAGAAGGAAAGCAACCCGAAATTTAGATCGTTTATTGATTAAAAAAAACAATCGTTTACAAAACTAACGGATGGCTAATGTAAATAGTTTTGGAAATGCGAGACCGCCATCGGACGAGGCCTACCGAATTCCCAATGAACGTACGGTACGGCACAGGGCTAGCTAAAACACGAGCCGGATAAACATACGGTGGTGGTTGGATATACAAACACAAATTTTCCACCATCATCAATTCGATTCAATTTTCCTAGAACTTTATACTAGGACACTAAGTGCAAATTCAAGCAACAGTGTGGAACATAACGTTTGCCGTCATTTGCTGAATGCTAATCGATCGTTTTACGCTTATGAATACAATCCAATGCATGGAACATGGGTGTATCAAAAACGGATGAGGATTTAAATTTCGACTTACCTTGGATGGTGAAAAACTCTTGCACGATTCGCAATTTCAGTCAAACGCGAACTTTCAATCAATCTTTACTATCTATGTCACTGTGTTACTTCTAAATTACACTTCTCAGCTTCGTTCACGAATCTTTAACTGGCTGCCCACTATCTAACGACAGTGTTTACGGTTCGCAAAATAGCTTCAGTAGCTGCTGCTGCTGCAACAAACAACAATCATGCGCGGCGGGTTCGATACAGGGTGACCCAAACCTTTTACTTTTGCCTGAAACATGCTTCTGTCACATGACCACCGCCTCACCACATCCACCGTAGATCTCATCCAGTCACTTTTCTATCTTTTTTTTCTCTTGCTCTCTTTCTCCTCTATTCAGTCACTGTCTGCTTTGCTTCTTTCACTGTGTTTCGGCACGGGCAAGGTGTTCCGGCCTTATATCTTCCGGGATCTTTTCATGCACAAAGCTTCCACCAAGCCCTCATGAAAGCAACAGTTTGTTTCTGACGTGCGCGCGCTAAAAGTACCGCCTGCGGAAGCGCAAGAACACGTGCGAGGAGTTCTTTTTCTGCTCCGGTTCGCGGATTTATCTTACGCGGGAAAGCAAGCACGGCGTGATGGGTGGCTTTTCGCGTTGTTCGCTACAGCTGTTTTATTGCGTTTGCCGGTTTCCTGCTCGTTTTATGCCACGGACGACACACGTTTGATATACGCTCACACACACTGCGGGCACGCACTGTTCACGAACACACCGGTACCAACAACCTTAGAACAACGTTTCATTCAGTTATTGCGAACCGGTGGAATTGCACTGGAATCGATCACTGCAAGGGAAGGTAAAGCAATTACTTCTAGTGTAAGCAAAGAACCCCACCAGAATGAGAGAAATTTTCACTGACAGAAAGCACAGCACACTACGATCGAAGTAAAAAAAATGCTCGCCAAGATATACAGATTGGGGAAAAAGTTCTACTTTTGCTGTTCACTTAATTGAAAAACACTGTTTGAAGTATCGAAACACAAACACTGATAAACTTGGAGAGAACATAAATGTTCGATTATTTCATCGCGGCTGAACTTCTGGACTACTGCAATTAATAACTATTTCATAGCATGCTTCGATCACTCTTGCATATATCAGTTCAAAGTTTTTCGTTTCGTTGCACACCGCTACTAGGTTCTTAAAACTTCTTCCGGAACCGACCACAAATACACTATGCGCTATCATTTATTGGTAGCCCAACTTCTTGGTTTACAAATCCGCGATGTAAAAATCGAGCCTCAAAATTTTAAAACCAATGCGAGCGAAGAACAAAAAAAAACTACCACACGCTTTCACAATAGACACATAGAGCACAGACCACACGGTAACCGCCAGCCGAAATGCAAATTGCAACGGACCCCCAAAAAACGCAGCGGCAGCAGCAGCAGCAGCTCCAATGGTGCAGCAGTGCAATCCGAGACCGGGACGGGACAAATGGCACACGCACCTAAACGCCAGTCAGCCAGTCACTAGCCTGTTGTTGTACTGTTGCAGCGGCGTGTTGCACCGGACGCAGGAAGCTGCCGAATTGGGGTCCTCTGAACAGCCGTCCCGAAAAAAAGGCGAGACTCGGGGCCGATCAAAAAAGAGCACAAAATTGCAACACACCACTACACACGCGGCCGCGCGCACGCCCGTACCGAGTGGACAAACCAGCAGCGGCAGCAACAGCACACCACCAAACCGACCGCCGAAAAAAAGAGGAGAAAAAAGCAACACCACCAGCAAAGAACATAGCCGGGCGAAAAAACATAATAAAATCAAGGTAATCGGCGACGCCATGTGATGAGTTTGGGTACGCGTGCGTGTGTGTGTGCGTGGTAAAGGGGCTTATGTATGTATGAAGATGCCTTGCGCTGCTTGTTGCACTATTTTGCGAGCTAAAATGACCGCGGCCACCCCGCCGGCAGTGGAAGCGAGATGGGGCTAGTGAGCCTGCAAATGCGCTCTCCAGTCGCCAGCGTGCGGTCTCTTCCCAAAAACTCTGCGCTCGCCGTCAAACGATGACGATGACAAGCGATATGACAAAGAGAGCAACCGGACGGGGGAACCGTGGCGCGGGGAATGCACCCCTATCCTCATCCGGGGGAGGTGAACATAAACTGGTCGTGGTAAGAAGAAACCCCGAACGCACCACATGCATGCACTCTCGATCCATCGGTTGAGCTGGGTGGGGGGGGGGGGGGGTGGTTAGGAAGAGGAACGCAGACAAGCGGGGCCCCTAGAAGAAGAAAGGAAGAGAAGCAACACCGAAAAAATGCAACACCACACCACCACCATCACCATCATCGCTAGCCAGCGCAACCCAAAATCGCCTGCTTCGATGGCGCGCCGACACGATCGCAAACGGCCGTCCAAATTCGCGCGCGCACACACATGCACGGAGCGTACGGACAAAGGGAGACGAGTGAGCGAGACGGAGCGAGCAGGCTTTTCGGCGCTGCCAAATCGCATCCGTCGTGCATCGTCGTCTCGTGCACTGAAAATAGGACTAGCACCGCGCGGAAGGGTTGCGCGTGAAGCGGATGCGTGGAAGGACATGTGCGCATTAGGGTGGAGGGGATAACGACGAACAGTGATCTTCGATCCTCGGCGCGGTGTTTTCGGGAGGATGGTTGTTAAGGGTTGGTGGTAAGGAAGTTTGCAACTTTTGTGGCGCGCGCTCGCGCGTGTGTTTGTGCGGGACGGATCGCAAGCATGGAGAAAGAACAGATTGCAAAACGCCGCTATATCAGCTAGTCCTTTCTCTTTGTTAGTTGTTTGTGAAAAAAGAAACAACGTAGGAGAGAGAAAGAGACAGCGAGACAAACGATCACCCAAAAATTGCAACTTCATAAAATGATCTCAGAGTCTTTCAGAGTGCGCCCCCCTTGTGATCGAGAGAAGAAAAAAAAACGCCGAAACGGCGTGATGGCTGCTGTGTGCAAAACTGCAACCGTCTGTTTGGAACGGGAGAGAGAGAGAGAGATGGCGTGATATAGAGAGAACGCACATGCGAATAATAGAAGCGATGGTGCCGGGGCGCAAAGAATAGTAAATTGCTCCGAGGCATTCGTCATGCGGCGAAGAACCCGACTGTTCTTCCCCCTCCCACACACACACACGTACGCACATGCCCAAGAGGGAAGAAAAGACCTACCAAAACCGCTAAGGAAATTCGCACACAGCACACTGCGATAGTCCACGGTCGGTGGTGCAAGTGCGTGCGTGCGAGCGAGATGAGAGACCGGTTGTCTCTTATCCTCTCTCGAGCGCCGTCCATCGGCTCCCCTTCCCCACCACCCCATGTTTCGCATCGTTCCTTATCGAAACGCATCCTTCTTTTTTCGGCCAGCGCCAGTTTTCTTCCCCTTTTCGTGCAATAGAACCGGTGCGCGGAGCGCTCAACGCACTCGACTGTCGCGGCCGCCTTCGTTGTGTCGTCACTGTCGCTGTGGTGAATTTGGTGGATATGTTCGCTACCACTTTGAATGCGCTTAGCGGCTGCTGGTGCTCGTGTGTGTGTGAGGGAAGCGGAGGAGCGCTTTGGGGTAAGAAAAAGGAAGGAAGAAAAAAACGACCCACAAATAATGGGACAACGCGAATTGTTCTGCGAACTGTTGGGTATGGTGCAAGTTTCGGGTGGATATTTAAGTTTTTGCCACAATGTGCCGATCTTGTATTTACACTGCCCGTCTGCTCCGGTGGTGTTCGAGCGTGGAGAGTATGTGTGAGCGCGCGTTTCTTCCGGCTGCGTTTATTCTGCATCTTCCACCACATGCACTTGATTAAATTTTCGCTTTATGTATTTTTCTGTTTTCGGAGATCGTCCAATGTAAACAAACCGTTTACTTACCCTTTGGCGGAGCCGTGAGTCGCCACGCGTTCGGCCCAACTGCAGCCTTCACACCGAATGCACCAAAGTACCGGCGGATGCTAGAACCACTGGACACTGTACGGACGACCACCGTGCAAACGACCACCCGAAACGGTTTCTTCTTTTCGTCTAAACCGCTACGTATCGCAATTTGCGCGCACAACTCTCTACACACATTATATTTCGTCCGGTCGCGAGATGTGTTGTGTGCATCGGCTGCGGAGGGATTGGGGTGACGCACAATTCGTTGCACTAATGCAATCCCGAAAAAATACATAACTAAAATCCGGATCGAATATGCAGCTGGATATGGGGATGATGAGGATGGCGGTGGGTGAAACTGATTGGGTGTGCGTGTACAGTAGAGAACGAAAGCGTGTGATAGAGAGAGAAAGAGAAAGAGAGAGAGAGAAAGAGAGGGAAAGCGAGAGATGCAATAAAAATAATGATCAGTCTGTGGGTGGAGAGGCGAAAGTACACCCGAAAGCATGAAACTAGGATGCAAATATTAGCACGAGGCATAAATAGTGACGGTGCGAAAGAGAGAAAGAGAGAGAGAGAGAGAGAGAGAGCCTCTAAAACAAATATTCAAAGCAACAACAAAAAAAGTCGTGGAAAACATCACTTTCCAACCTTTTTCCCTGCTATGTGTCAAACGTAATGTGCATATTGTATGACCATGGGATGAGTATGATAGAAATGGCGAAAACAGGGCGCGAAAAGTACAAAAAAAAAACTTAAAAACGGATTGTTAAATAAAACGAACAGCAGAGCTAAGCCGTACAATAACAATGCAAACTGGGAAAATCAGCCAACAGAAACAAGCACGGTCAAGCGCAAATGAGGAAAACAAATTAACGAGTAGAAGAAATAACAAAACTTCTAGCTACAGTGCCACCGAAAGGACTCGCGCGGGAAAGAGATCGAACAAGATGGAAAACGAATGGCAATCGAAAAGAAAACACGACAACAACAGATAAACTCCTACTAGCTAACCGATGGCCATCCTGCCTCACGCGCACCCACCCACCACCCCAATCCGCCGAGGGAGGGTGGTTAAAAGAGAACCCACGCTCGCATAATGCAATTCGGGCTTATTTCATTGTTATGTTTTGCTGCTTTTGCCCACCGCGTCGTCCCACTCGTTCCGGCTCGCACGATTTTTGTACGTTTTTGCTTTGTTTTGCTCTCACGCTCGTTTGTCTGTTATAATTTTTCGGATATTATATATTATTATATAGATTGACCCCCACCTCCGCTGCAACGAGCGAAATGCATTCTTTTTTCGTATAATGCACGCCGATGCACTTTACACTAGTTTTTGTTTTACATTTTTTAGAGCACTGGACCCAGGACACACCGAAAGGGGGGCAAAAATAATGGTGCGCGCTCTCTTTTTCGCATTGTTTACAATTTTTCCTCGCTCTTATTTCCCTCGCACACACTCATTTGCAGCTTTGTGTGACCAATGGGGGGAAGGAGGAAAGGTCGTCAAGTGTGTATGTGTGTACATTTTTAAACTCTCATCTATGTGCTGTGCATGTGTGCGTGCGTGTTGGGGATTGATCCTCTAAAAATATCAACGCAACCTATGGCGCGGTGTGAAAGAAAAAGAGGAACAGACAGAACAAAAAACTGCATCTGGCTCCCTCCTCTCACATCATTATAAAAATTTCGTTGGTTAAAAAATCAATTGCATCCACCCCGTCCCCCCTCTGCCTTTCAACATGCTGCTGCTGCACTGGTGTATTTTATGCTGCACATTTTATGTTTCGGTCATTGTCACTATCCACCATATTCGGTCCCGAACCCTGCCCTCCGTCACTTCTCGGACACTCCATGTGCAGCCTCCTCCCTGAGGCCGGACGTGAGGGAAATCGCATTACTCTATCCGATGCATTCAATCATTATTGGTACTGTTAGTTAATTTAGAGGATAACTATGGCTGTATTTGTGTTATGCATGCTAGCCCTTCCTCATTTTACCCGATTCCTATTAGCCCCTCGATGTCTAATCAATAGTTCTATAAAAGTAAATATGATTAAAACTAATCTGTTCATCATTCATGTAAAGTTAATCATGTCGAATAATGAGCAAAACGATTCTAACCCGATCAACGTTACGAAAGTTCGCTTTTTCACGATAAAAAAACAGCGGGCAAACATTTCGTGCCCATTTAATTGTCTCGTCTTTTCGGTACTTCTGTCTCGTTCGCAGTGCGATCGGAATCGAAATAAAAACCAAACCAGGACGGAATTATGATGGGAATAATGTTACCCAACCCCAACTACATCGGGGGTAGTTTTGGAGCAAGTAAGACGGGTGGTGGTTTTCCGTTTCGCCCCGTTCCATCACCGAGATCGGTTTTGTAGAGTAATGCAGTTTTCTACACGTTTTAGCACACACAGAGTGCCAAAATTACATCTGCACCAGTGTGTGCTTAGCGTGCCACGGTAATGTGTGCGAAACAAAGAAAGTAGATGAACCGCCCGAGAACGGGAGTGTGTGCGTGAGAGAGAGAGAGCCCAGCGCAGAGACTAGACCGAAAAACAAAACGAAAAAACGCATCCCCCCGAAAAAACAGCACTTGCTCATACATTGACACGGCCGTCGCGTTTGGGTGCCCCATATCGGAGAGTTTGGGGTGTATTTTTTAAGTTCGCCTTTTTCCCTCTCGCTCTCGCTTCTCACTCGCTGTCTCTCTCCCTCCCTCTCGCGAGCGCACTGCGGTTGCGGATGGGTTTGGGGGTTGTTGGTGACGCACGGTACGCGTGTAGAAAAGAGATGATAATCAGCCAAACGAGCGCAAAAAAAGTGCAATCCACCATCCATCCCAAGGGCGAGTGGAAGCAGGCGAAGGGGAGATAATGGTTGTGGGGAGCGATAGTACGCCGATGCCTACTATGCAACGAGCACATGGAAACGCACATTTTGCACGCTCCTCTTGAAGTTTGGGCACCTCTACACACCGTTTGCGCCAGTGTGAGTGTGTGCGAGAGAGTGGGTAGAGTGGGTTGTAGTTAATCAGGGAGCACACCCGGCTGCAGCGTTGGAACGGGACATGTACGTGGCGTTGTGTGCATTGAGATGCACAAATAATTGAAAGGGAGGTTAAATTTTGGCGAAGCCTCATCGGTGAAACCTGGCTGGCATAGCGTGCTGTGCGTACAGGAGGTGTCAATTTTTGTATGGAGTTGTAGTTTTACTTTAACGTTATGCACTATGAACGGCGATGTGATCATTTACATAAGAGCAACAACAGAATTGTTCATTTTAAGTGCCATAAAACTGTTGGGTGTAATAAAAATAGATTATTTTGTTTCGTATTGTAATGTTTATGAAAATGGTAAAGTACACTTGCACAGAGCAATTCGTACAGTGACGGCTAAAATGATGAAACTATTTGAGAAAACAAAGGACCACTTGGATTAAGTTTCACCTGATAAAAACCTGAAAATGCTGAAATGTGCTGTGGATAACCTGGTAGGGCCTGTCACCGGTCTATTTAAGACGGTCTATTCTATCCTTGACAATTATTCATTTTGTTAACAACTATGGGAAAAATGTATGTAATAGGATGATAATAATATTGCCATTTTTGCAGTTTAAATACATTTATTCAAAAAAAAAATCTAGCATATATATAAAATAGGATTATCTTTTGGATTCACACTTGTCTTAAACAAGTGGCTATCAAAAAAGGTTTAAAAAAGCAAAATTTCAAAAGTAGCCTAATTGGGTTAGCAGTTTAGCTCTGTTTATAAAATTCGTTTAAAATTTTCGCCTACTTACCCAAACTAGACTAGAACACATAATGCACCTATGAACATAACGCACCATTTTCATCCATTCTTGAACAATTCCCAACATGAAATCTTTAAAATATAATCATAAGGTTGTGGTGGATTGTATGCTCAAGAATGGTGTAGTAATTATTTTATTGAATGATTTCATTATGCATAGCTTCCTGTTCCAGCTCTAGCCTAAACTTTATCGTTATCTGAAATTGTTAGAAGATATGTTACTTGACATGTTTAAACTGTGTCATTACTTAAAACTAGCAAGATTAATTTTTCTATTTAAGATTTTTCTATTTCTAATAGAATACATATCGAAACCCATGGATTTTTATTATTGTGAATCTTGTATGTAAACTTCTTAAGATAACTTATTATAATGTATGCATACAAATAATAATTTTATAATTTTTACGATCTGCAATAGATAGTCAATTGAGAAGATTTTCTTAGCAATACTAATTTTACACCTTTATTTTATTTCACATTTGTCAACATTCAATCATAGCAGGCGTGTCATCGACTAATACTGTACATCACTGTAGTAGTTCGTGCGTCTGGCATCGAGCATTAGTAATTCGCACTGCACTGTGCGCCGGTGTTGGTTCCGATGTGAGGAGGATCGAAGGTTACAAATCTATGGCAGAGAGAGGTGCGAGCCGAAGTCAGCGGTGCCACTTTCGGTTAAGTATGACCCGACACCAGATGCGACCACCAGGAGGTGGGTTTGACTATAATTTGGCGACTTTGTCTCCAGCGTTTTTGGAAACGACCATATTCAAGAGCAAAATGACACGAACGAGAGAATGAAGGGGAGCCAGTAATACACAGATCGGGGGCACAAATTCGCACACACACACGCGCACTCAAACCCACCCGAGACTGCACCAGCCCCCCAAAAACTGATAGGTTGATGTATTCCTCTTTTTACGTTTTTTTTTTAGATTTCACTATCTTCTGTCCCACTCGTGCTCGGACTGTTGTGTTTTTTTATCTCTTCTATCCGGCTCTACTGCACAATGTAACCACGCATACTTGTCCCGATGGGTGTGTTTGAATGCATTTGAGAATATGCACATATACGTGCATCAGTATCGCGGCCCACTTTCCCTTGCTCTCAGCCCATTCCCATATAGGTGATTTTTCATGCTTTTTAAAACTTTATAATGTTAATTTATTGGGTAATTTGCTTCTCTACAAACATTTCTAGGGCGCAACATAAATGGCAATGCGCTGTATTTCGTAGTTCAGGAACATTGAAACTATAGAAAATCAACACAATTTGCTATGGCATTTTCAAAACTTAACCAAGAGAAAATGTGCAACATGACCCACATCAAGCAAAAAAAAAAGATTTAAAGTATTTGTAGTACACAATTAACGAAGATTACCTGAAATTGGTAACACATTAATTTATAACAGAAACCGAAACAGATTATTCCAATAATATTTGTTTTATGGCAGTCATGAACCATTTTATCTTGATACTGATACCAATACGCATGAAGTGCGCAGAAACTTTTCGAAACCGGCAAAATTGAGAAGAAAGAGACGCGAGTCAGTTCGTCAAAAAGAAACCAGTTTCGTTATCCTTTTTTCTATTTACGCACGAGGGCACTGGCAAAAAAGGCGGTAGTTCGCCTTTGGTGCGCTTTTCATATGAAAGTTTTTCAAACCCTCATCGCACTGTTGTGTACTGATGATCTTCTGGCACGATTTATACCCACTGCGAACGGACCGTGACCTGATGTTTTCGCTGTTGCACAGTACGCTGATGCTGATGCTATTCTCTTTCCGCCAAACTGCCAAATACCACCAAAAACTGGTCACGGCATCGGGAGGAGAACTTAGAATTTCTTATCTTCGGGCAAACCGAATGAATGCATCATGGTTTGCGAAATGGAAAAGAAAGAAACGCATGCACACACACACTCATGTAAGAACGCTCCCGAACGTGCCTGCAGCACTGGCAACTGGCTAGCAAAGTGCAATGAACTGTGCTGTATAATGGTGCAATGGCGCAGATGATGAACGAACGCAGCAAAACGCAGCAAGAAAACATTTTAGTAGAGATGGTGGTTAGAATAAACCATAAAAATGATCGTTTATCGCCTTAGCGGCCAGCGCTGGCACGGCAGAGAATGTGTACGGTTGAACGGGCTGGCAACAATGTGCTTTCTTGGCGATCGTACTGTAGGAATGGAATGAAGAAGACAACACGCGGTTGATAATGACTTTAAAAGACGTATTTCTTTCTAACTATTGTTTTTCCTAACATATTTTTTTATTAACTCTGCGTTTTACTTATTTCAAATCAGTTTCAATTGCAATACAAATTAAACTTCTGTTTGACAGGAAAATATTGGATACATTGTTGAATTTATGGTTTTTATACAACAAAACTGACATTAGAAAATAAAAATCTTACAGTTGACAATAAGTGTTGGGGAAGTTGGAGAAAGAGATGATGGACATACAAACATAAGATATTAATCTGCTTTATTGAGCTAATGTTATCTAGCTCTTGAGTATATTGTCATCAGTAGCAATGCTATTATTTAAAATGATAATAATAGCAAACAGCTTCAATAATAGCAAGCAAATCCAGGACAAACACATACGACATCATTAGCTCCGATGGAATCCTGGTTAGACTGAATTCTGTTATTTCAATATATTGTTGAATATGAACTCAGCTTTCTTCCGTTGCGTGGAATTCTCCGTTCCGAAGTTTTGAAAATCGGTTATATTTTGAATGGTAAGTGAAAATCTCGGTTTGCAGATGAACGACGCAAATACCAAATTGATGGTACGTTCAACAGCTAGCAACTAACCAATGAAAATAACCTACGTGTGGGATATGTACAGATAGGTGATCACGCCTTAAAAACTAGCCAAAACTTCACCTTTCTTTTTTATATAAAACAATACAGATTTAATTTACAGATTTAATTTAATTTACAATACGATTTAGTTCCGGTTTCATCATATTGCTGAATGGAGGTGCTCTGATATATTGTTTTTTTAATATATCGCAAAACCAAAACCAATGTTTTCTCACCAGTATGCAATTTTTGAATTTGTGCTCCAAATTTTCTGTATAAAATAATCTTTGGTATAAAATTGATCTTTGGCTGGAATTCAATTTATTTTGATTGATGTTCCTCCATATTCTATTCCAATTTAATGTAGGGTTTTTATTTGATATAGGAGGTGAAGCGAATGAATTTAGCAAGGAATTGTATATTATTTTTGATGTGGGCTGTTCTATGACGGTATTTGACAGGTACGCTAATTCTATTCTAATAATTTTAATACATGGATTTTAATATAGGATGATGGACAGTCTATTGTATTTGGTGGATTGTGAATATTTGTTATGAACTGTTTACTGTATGGAGTAAATTCTAATTCATGAAGGTGCCTATTGACAAGTAGAGATTTAAGCTTTAACTGTGGAATTAATAGATTAAGGCCTCCTTTTGCTTTCGGCAATGCTAGTTGGTGGAGTGGAACCCGTGGTCCACCTTTTGACCAAATGAACGACCCTAATTTCGATGTGAGTTTTGCTAATACAGACATTGGTAAACATCTTTCGTCATGTTTGCCCGAATTATTCATATTAATAGTAAATAGCGATAAGTCACTATTGCAGGATTTATGTGATGCAAAATATCAGACCATAAATTATGATCACCTGGCCAGGCGAACAACACACTAATTCATGTTTTGATAGTCTATTTATTATGTTTATTATCATTTACTTTATTTCGCGCTATATTTATTTTTATTTGGTGTTTGCTAAACTGGATTAAATATCGTTGATTTAATTTACAGCTATTTGAACATTTGTCAGATGCGTCGTTTATGCGATGTTTCGCGATTACTTTGATTTTTACTTACTTTGCTCAGACGATTCAAAAGCTAAATTGCTGTTTTTCAATTATTATTGATGTTTACTTCAATCCAAACCTATTTGACAAGAAAAAACAACACATTGAAAAGTTACTCACTTTCGTACACATACCCCCCTATTGCGATAGTCTAACGGCAGTCGAATCGAACGGAAGCGCCGTCTCGAACGGCAGTCATTTTGGTATTGCCGTTTCCGATGGAGTCGACATAAGCTTC
>KB672891.1:2185092-2221190 GCA_000349145.1 Anopheles dirus | reverse complement strand
ATCACTGACTTGTTGAATTCATGAAAACAAAGAAAGTCAGAAAACGGAGTGCTAGTGAGAACATCGGACGAGAGGCTGAAGTGTGGTTGATTAAAATCACCGATAAGAAGGAGAAGATCATTTTGACCCATACGAGCAGTAATAGCGGACACGCTGTCCGAGAGAGTGTCAAGCGTAAGTTGATCATTGCTGAGGTAAGGGGGAATGTAGATCCCACCAACAAAAATACGATTATTACCACACCGAATACAAGCCCATACGAGTTCCAAAGAAGTGTGAAGGTTTATGAGTTCCCAAGACTGCAACCGAGATGAGCAGGCGATAAGAACACCGCCACCTCTAGAGCGCGAGTTATTTGCTGGGTTCCTGTCACATCGATAAACTGAATACGCATCGCAATCGATGAGAAGATTGGAGGGAAGCGACGTATCTAGCCACGTTTCGGTTAGCACTATAACGTCGGGATTGAGTTCAGAGACACTCAGGCGTAACTCATGGCACTTAGTTCGCAGTCCACGAACGTTTTGGTAGTAGCCATAGAGTGATAGTGAAGAGTTCGATGGAGCAGGATCAGCGGCTAGCGGTTCAGGATCGGTGACAGGACCAGTGACGGGAAAGCACGATGGGGCAGGATCAGCGGCTAGCGGTTCAGGATCGGTGAAAGGATCAGCGTCGGGAAAGCACGTCAGGAATGGCTACACAGCAGAGGCCTCAGGGCACCCACCCCGAGCGCGGCGACTCCGTTTCTTCGGCGCCGGTAAGCTTTCCGGTGGCGAACGGCTCAGCGTGGGCGACGAGTCCAACGTGGGACCAACAGGAGAATCCTCAGGAGCATTCAACATGGGACCAGCAGGAGACGGCGCAGCGGCGGCGGGCGGCATCAGTGGTTGAGATTCGGGTGATGGAGTTGGTACAGGAACGGTGCAGGCAGGCAGATCAAATGTCGGGCGGCTATCCTTAAACTCCTTGAATGATAGTCCAGGAGGCCACGTTTCCGCAAGCAATGCAGTTTCGCGAGGAGCCATAGGAACACCAATCTTGAAGGACGCAAATGTCAGCGATTCGACATCCACATCCCGTCTGGTAAGTCTTCGAACGATTGAAAGGTACGTGGGCCTGGTGATGGAACGAAGTCCAAAGTGTCCGAGACGATGCCAGCCATGCCAGACGAAGACCACACGACCAGACGAAGACATAGCTTTGCGGAATGGCGATATCGTAACTAATGAGGTCCAACCGAGCAGCGATTATTGCTAGTTGAAAACTAAGACAGACAAGACATCGAACGAGACAGTTTGGTTTTGTCTGGCATGTCTGCTGCCCATCTTGAAGCTATTTACACCTTGCGGTTTCATCCTGTTAATTGTCAGGAGGCTTGTTAGTTCGTACGTTTACATTCGTAAAATTCGGATAATTTACACGACAGTAACGTGTTTGTCGTGTATGTCGGACGCTTCATAGAGCCCTGCCTAAGGCAAAATGATTAGACATAAGTCTGTACATCTTGCGTATAAACGCACGTCCGACAGTGTGCCCGCAAAACCAAGGAAACTTGCGGAAAGATTGCATGAAGCTGTCTCCCGAGATCACCCGCATCCCACATCCTCTGCAGCGCGCCAGACATAGCTGCTGAGGAGTGGTTGTGAACTCGTCTGTCATAGAGAGGGCCTTCCAAAGCACCTCATTGCCTCTTATACCACCATATGAGGGGATTCATATGAGCGATATTAGAAAAGCCTTGTTAAACATCGAGCTAAGAGCTTCCCAAATTGTATGTATGAAAGAGACTGAACTCTTAATAGTCTTCACAGAGCTTAATGCTTCCACTGCAATAAGGCTGTCGGTAAATATGAAGTATTCATATGAAGGTCTGGCATTTATTCTTGTCTGGCCGTTTCAGTTTGTGGAATACTTCGGTCGTGGTACTGAATACTCCAAATAAAATGTCTGCCTCAGAGGAAGATCCGTCGGTGAAATATTTTTTTTCGCAGTCAATATGACCAAATTTTTGTTCATTGTTTGTTCAAATTGTTGTTTTCATTTTGTTCAATTTTTTTTGTATTTAGCATTAAGTTATCCGGCTAACATAGGCCTACATAACATACTTATGGCTAAAAACGAGACAAACTTTGAAACACTCAAGACAGACTATGGAGAACCGCTTTTACACTGGACACACTGGAGTTAAAGTCGATTGCGTTGCCTAAACTATTATACCTTTCGATCATTACTAGTATAGGGTTGCGCGTTCCAAACAAGGTCGAATTGAAGTCAGCTCTAAGCAATGACCTAGTACCCTACCTACCTGGGGCCTGAATGTTCACCTGTTCTAGAATGGACAGGGCGTCAATTGAACCGCATAAAAGCTTGTGTAAGAATAAGCACTGAGCCGTCATTCTACGGTGCTCGAGCGATTTGAGTCCGAACAACAAGCAACGAGTACGGTAACACGGACAAACACTGGTATTCGATAATAAAGAACGGTATACGATAATAAAGAACACTTGTCAATTTTCTTTGCAATCTTTCGATCCTGTCAACCCTATATTGCTGGTTAGTACATCATAACACACTTGCAAATTCAATTGTTGGACGAACAATAGCACAAAACAACGACTTTATACAGAATGGGTCCTTTGAAAATTGTTTGAATGTTCATCTAGCGCAGACCTCCAAAGGTAATTGTAGTCGTCTGGGATCGCAACACGATTTACAGAACGGATATTGCTTGGGAGCGCCTTAAGGGATACAAAAGATTTTTTTTCAATATCATATAAATTATTCTCCTTGCTCGTTGCTGGATAAAAAAATGTATACTGAAACATGGAAACGCTCCAAAAGATTAAAAACATAGTTGTCTTCTCATGAAGTTCTATCCTTTCGGGACGGTACTGACAACTTTTTCTAAGTTACAAATGTGCAGAGAAAAAGACCGAGAATGGAGTCTCCTGGTGCTTCATACGAATATAGGAATGCTGTTGCGTGTCTTCTTTCATGACTAAGCTGAGTTTTCGTTCGGTTGTTGTGCAACACTGCCAATGAACAGTGTGGATGAAGTGGAAAGCTGTTGTTTCTCTACAATAATTGTGTTCATAAGGAGTGTCATTACTAGAGTAAGTAAGTGAGTAATATCATCACTCTAACCACTATATCTGTCAATAGGTAATTTCCATTGTCTTCTCATTTCATTCAAAGAATATTTTTCAAATGAAAAAAACCATTGAGAAAAACTTTCCAAATACGTATAATATATTTCTTTTTTAAACCAAATATTCTAAACACTCAACTCTGAGCAAAATTGGAGCTACGCTTAATTCAAACATTACCGATCATTATGAGGGTGAATTTTCCAAAATATATTTAAATATTTTCCAATATATATTCGAAATGTAGATTTGATCAATAATAAGCCGAATTGTTAGATTGGGTACCTGCGGACGCTAGTAAATGTTTTTTATTTCATTTTATTCTGTTTACTAAATTAGCGCACTTTAGCGATTAGTTGGAACGTAGCATAAGACAATTACTTTGAACCTAATTGTATATTAAACTCCGTTACAGTTCTCTCATATGATATCGAGTTAACTTTCGCTTATTTATAGCTAAACTGTTCTGCTGAGGTTTATATGAAATCGTACTCATACCATATAAATCATTGGATGAACAGTATTGCACGATTCGTTACAAAACATTTAGCTTAAAAATTCAAAATGTTCATTTTATCACGATAATGTTGATGGCGTATGGGTGATTATTGCAATCACGCTGATGCCAGTTGTGGAGGTGGTGGCAGTAATGTGCCTCCAGTACTGGATATGTTTACCAGACGGGGTGTTATATTGCGTATCGTGGGTTCCGTTGCCCCTTCTTACGTTACGTGTCCATCCTAACGCTCCCGCTATGGCACACAGCCGCGTGCGAAAAAAAAGACTAGCAAAAAGTCTGGCAGGCTAAAGTGAGTGATTATGCGATAGAAAATGCATTCATGGCGATGTGCATTTGTTCGAGCGTGACGGATTTTCGGAGCGGAGTTTCGATAAGCGTGCACCGATTTGGAAAGTGGGCATGTGGGATGAGCATAAAATGAGATAATTCCACCCGGTCGGGCTGGCATGCGCTCGGGCCACCGCTTCCTGACACCGCCACCGCCACCTGGTTGGACTAGAAAGTAAATTTAATACATACACGAGGTGCAAAGAAATAAACCATTCGCAATCAAAACAAAACCTAAAAAAAGCTACCACCGAAACGAAACAAAAACTATGATGAAATGCAACAAAACATACACCGTGCACATAAATGAACCTAAAATGCATGTGCAAAAAAAAACAAACACCAACAAAAAAAGAACGGCGAGTGTCCATCGGCAGGAAGGGTGAAATAAAAAACAAAATCAAATAAAAAGCATCGAACGCACACACGAGCAAGGAAGGGAATGCAAAAAAATATTTAAAACTCAACCCAAAAAAACATCACACACATGGAAAACCAAAAAAAAAACAAAAACAAACAAAACAAAACATGATCCAATTGAAATGAGGAAAAAAGAATATAATCAGGTGCAGTTGCCGTGGCCGCGGGTGCGTGGGCAAGGTGTCCACGGACGGAACAATAGCGAAAGCATCAAAAGCTGCTCAAAATTGCATGTGCACGGGCACGGAAAGCCCTTGACCTCAGCCATGTGCCACCTTCCGGTTCCACCCTCGTGCCGTGCGGTCCGTGCGTATGCATGTTTGATATCACATAATAATTTGGTGGAGATTAAACCGAAGCGGCTGCTGCTGGTTCCGGGTTGGGGTGTGGGGGCTGGCTCCAGAGTGTTTGTGTGTGTGTGTATATGTGTGTGTGTGTGTGTGTGTGTGTGTGTGTAGTAGGATGGTTTATTTTTCAGAAACGTTTTTTTTCGCCGGTTTGCTTTTAACTATACCCTTTCGGACAATCGAAAGGATAATTGAAGGGGGCGTATGTGGGTGGTCGGGTGGGTGGTTGGGTGGTTTGTGTTTTCCCACCCGCCATTACCGGCTCACACTCCCACCGGATGGTACAGGTGGAATAAAATTTGGAAAAACACAAATTTTTAGTCATTTTTTCCTTTCCATTTCCTCCGCCCCATTTCGCGAGAGATCGGTCGCGGCACACCAAACGAAACACAAAAATTCGACCCAAACCGAAACGAAAAAAAAACATACGCAAACGCAAAATCTGCAACTGCATTGCTCTCGCTTCTACACCGGGCCCGGCTGCATGTTGCTGGCTGCATTTTGTGCACATTCAATTTGTTGCCGAATAGTCAAACAAAGCGGACAACAACGGCTGCAATGGTGGAATGGTGCGGAAAATGAGCACCGAAAAAAAACACACACACACACATACACAAGAAAAAAGAAAATGAGTAGCAACACAGCACCCCTCTAAAGTGGGTGAGAAAGAGCGCAACAAAACCTCCATCATTTTGACCTCCTCCCACACACCCCCATCCACTTGTGGGGACCGGTGGCCGTTCGATAAAAATGAAATAGACGAAATGCAGCAGCATGAAGCAGATACAACGAAAGAAAAAAAACAAAATACACCGAAATGACCGAGTGCCGAAAAAAGATAGTTAACATGTAATCTGCACGAAGGCGAGCGAGAGTGCGTGCGAGAGAAGGAAAAAAAGAAGCCCGGAATCGATAGAAAGAGAAAAAATAGTACGCATATAATATGATCTGTAGAGAGAGAGCGTTTTTTTCATCCGTTTATAAATTCTATGTGCGTTTGTATGCGTGTGTGTGTGTGTGTGTGTGTGTGTGTGTGTGTGTGTCTGTGTTGAGCGTTGCATTTCGACACGCACGTTCATTTTTTTGCATGGGTCAAAGCGATGGTTGTCAAAGTATGTGCTATCAAATGCACTGCAATTGATTGTGCACTCTTGTTTTCGGCTATTATTCTCGTTCATTTTTTCGATTAACTGATTATTGGGATTCTGCCACCACCACCGCCAGCACCGGTATCGCACGCAGTACACAGCCACATCATAGCAGGCGCGGAAAATGGTGTTTGGAGTGGTGTGAGCGTTTGATGGCAGCGCGTAGTGAAGTGATTTTTTGTTAGTTGTTTGTTTTTTTTTTGCGTAACTGTAGTCAAACGTGACAATTGATACTAATTTTATTACATCAAATCGATGTTTTACTCTTCAGCAAAGCGCGACACAGGTAGAAGGCTTTTGCCCCAAGCAATCCACCATGTGTCATAAACATTTCCTTCAACGCCTGCTTAGATTTGAATATTTGAAATCTGTTAACGCATGAAGGCAAGGAATTTTGGGTCGCTCTCAAACTGCGGATTGCGTTTGATGTACGCAACACATTCGGCATTCTCCGGCTCCTCACGAGCCTCGGCCATCCGACCCACCTGTCACGTTTTGTTTCACCCGCTCCCCAATTCCTCATTATCCGCTAGAAAAGGAAGGTGGAGTGTGGAAATATAATCCGGTACGGTGAAAGTAAGCGCTGGCTCGGCGGGGTCCACGGGATGTCGAGTACGGGCGACGAACTAATTGGGTGGTGGTTTCGCATCCTTTTTTCACTTGGCCACCTTTTTTCGAGACGGGTTTGGATGGGGCCAATGGAGAGGATGGGAGCGAGAGCGTCAGTAGTGGTATTTTATTTTTCACGGCGGGACGATATTGTGTGCGTGCGTTAGTGCGTGTCTGCCGTGTGACGGAATGACGTCGGACGTGCGGGACGTGCCCCGACATGGGGTGGTATTTCGGGTGCATTTTATTTCGTGCATGTGGTCCGACGCGCGTATGTGTGTGCATCTGTGTTTTTTTCCCTTTTTATTTTGGTGCTCGTATTTTATCTATTTTATTTTTTGGCGAAAATTGCGAACGTGGTGATGGTGGGTGGTATATGGGTTATGGGGGTGGGTATAAAGGGAAAAGGAAATGGGTTTTATTATGCATTTGCCTCTGCTGCTGTTGCTACTGCTGCTGTCGATGGTTGCTCAATTTTTTTATGCGCTCGCGTGTGAGTGTGTGCGTGTGTGCTTGTATTTTAGTTATATTATTTTATTTTATCTCTCGTTTTTGCCCGTTGCGTTGGCAACCTGACCCGTTTGCTCTTTGCGCGGAGGGAGGCATTTTCGGATAATTATATCCGCCCAAAAAATTCACATCTGCGCTACAATTCGTCAAGGTTGGTCGTGCTGGAAAAGCGTCAGCGCTGGGCGGGAGGTCGGGCGGGAAGGATCAGCGCAGCGGCCACATATAGACGACGCAACCGAAATCAACAACCACTCGGCTCGGTAGGTGGCTGAGGGGGTTGGGGAGGGAGGCGGAGGGGTTTGGGGAGGGAGGCGGAGGGAAGAAAGAAGGGTAGTGCTGTGGGCCCGGGCATTATTATTATAGTCATTTTGCTGTAGCCACTGCTTTGGCCGCGTTTGACGCACATAGAGTAACTAATTATAAATTTCATATTATGTACCGCATGAAGGATTCGCGGGTTAGAGGGTTCATGGATGAGGAAAGATAGCGAGAGGGAAAGAGAGAGAGAGAGAGAAACATAAAAAAGATAGTGATTCAACAAAGTGAGATGCAGTGAGGTATTGGAGCTTTTGTTTTCCCTCATTTCCTTCGCCAAATATTGTTTTGTGCATTTCAAGAAAAAAAAAGCACAAAGAACGAGATGGAGGTAACATTCAAACCTCCTGGCTATAATAATAATAATAACTATTATTATAATTATAATAATTATAATGGAACACCTACAGCAGGTTTAATTACTTTTTTGGCATCATCAAACGTCTAAAATAAAACTTTTAACTACTCTCCCGAAACGGAAGGAAATAAAAACACAAAACGCTCTCTCCGCAGGAAAAGGAGAAATACAACGTGGCTTGGTACCCCAAGCCAGCACCCAGCTCCAGCGCCCATCGATACCTGCACACCATCAAAGCATGGCCAATGCCTTGGAAGTTGCATTATGTTCGTTCCTTCCCCGTTCGGAGGGGGTGCATTTTTTCTCGTTAATGTTTTATTCCCTTTATGCCCGGTGCCCTTTTTCACGGGCCGCTTTAAAAAGCAGCCCGCACCGATGGGGTGGGGTATTTCGGGAGTTTTCTATCTCCTACCAAAAAGGAGCACACCGTGCAGGAAACCAAGAGTGGCAGGAGAGTCCGCAAAGAAGCTCAGGATAATCGACTTGATGTTTCTTGTGCGGGAAAGAGTGACGCAAAGAGCATCCCCCACCCATCCAAGCTGGGGTCTCATTCAAAACAGAGAGAAGAAAAAACAGAGATACACCTCAACGCGAAGTACGCGATTTGATACGGAAAAGGAAAAAGACGCGAATTCGGGTGAGGAACGATCCGCGCGGCATGGGGAGCTAAGACGGGGTTCGGTAATTTTGGAAGGACGGCACGAAAGGTGAAGGGTAAATCGTGTACCGATTTGCAGCTTTCCCGTGCCGGATGAGGGCACCAGAAATTTAAGGCGCGTAATGAGGACTGTCCGTCCGTCCGGCCGCCTTTCGCACCAGGTTCCTTTAAGTGTGCGGGATGCCACGGTGGCATGGCCAGCGATGAAGCCAGCGCAACCAAACGATTGCATTATGGGCCGCGAGCCCCGGCGACGTTCGCTATCTCCGTTATGTTGGCGATCTTCGCTTCTCGAGTTTGTTTCTCTATTTATCTCGGCTCTCAGGATCGCTCTCTTTCTCTCTTTCTATTCTTTCTGCTGCATCTTTCGTGGTTGGTTTTTCGGTGGTTGGAAACTTGCACCCACCTTACCGGCACATACCTTCGTTTCGAAACTACGCTGATTCCCATTGGAAGGATCGAGGATAGAGACCCGAAAAACCGACCATCCCCGTGGGCAGCGGAGTCGCCAAAAAATTGAAAGTTCATTGTCTTGTCCGCGGGACGTTTGTGGACGTGATGCTTGTAGTAAGTGTGTGGAAGATGATTGGCTCTTTCCAAAGAATCGAAGCATATTGGTTTTGTCTATTAGAAATGAAAAGGTACACAAACTAACGAAAATTCCGAAGCAGCTTTTAGGTATAAAACTAACCAAGAAATGCAGCAATCAACTAAGCTGGAAGACGTATAAGTTTATTTATTAGATTATATAGTTTACGTATGTTACAGAGCAGTATTGCTTAAAACAAATTTATCAAAACAAACTTCTCAAAACATTGGAACCTATTTTGGGACGAATTTCCTTACAGTTTCATGTATTATTTCAAAAGATTATATTCCGCATATTGTTAGCAAACGATACGCAACACGTTGCGATTAGTTTTTCATAACTTCCAACACAATCGAGTCGATTAAAAATACCAACAATCGATGATACCTATTTTGTCATTCAACCCGACTCTTTCACTATGATAGTTTTGCTAGCAACGGATAGCTTTTCTCGCTTCTATCGCGTTGAAATTTCTGGTGCTTTCAGTCAGGCTTCTATGATTGGGCGAAAGCCCGCTTGAGGCGCTAAACATGAACATGTGCACTATAGTCGGTGTTTTCGGCACATGTGTAGAAAACTGGGAGGTTTTTAGCTCGGCGGGATATGCTGCGTGCGATTGAGCGCAACTAAACCATCGTGTAGTCAATAGTGGCAAAGACTGCAATTGATGATTTGTGGTATAGGTGTGCTTTTTGTAAAAAAATAGTGTGTACATTTTTGTAAAATAATTTGTACAGCCTGTTTTAAAGCTATAGTTTGTAATGAATTTAACGAACTAAACGTTTGGCAGTTAAGGAAATTTTGTTAAAAAGAAAAAAACTTGTTCTTCGCACCTCCCATTCTAAGGTTTCAAACATGAGCTTGTGCTAGAAATGATTTGCCTTTTTCTAAGCTGCTCCATTTATATAGCTAGGAGCTAGTGTAGAAATATGAAAGCAATATTAAATTCGTAGTTTTATGTGATAGATTTGGTTTCAGTTTGAGGGTAAAATACTGTGGTGTCTCGATTTATAAGGAAAAAGTTGACAGCAGTTTAAATCCCTACTTTTGAAGCTTAGTTGTTTTTTTATTCGTATAAATAATAAGGATAAATAATTAATTTACAACAATTGATAAGTAGCATATTTGTATGAATACCGTTGACATGAAATGATATAAAAACTATTACGTGATAACTATTGTGATTTGAAAGTAAGTTGATGTTCGTGCTAAAAATGTTTCGTTTGCGTCACCTGTTTCACTTATACCTTAACAGTTTGCTCTGATTTCGATGCTTACGTTGGAAAAAGTACAACCAAACCATTGATGACGGAATTTGTAATGCGTTTGCTAACTTTTTCGCGCCAAGCCATTCTACCAAACCAGAGCACAATTCGAAAGAACATTACATTACATTCTTGAACGGTTGATCATGTACATTTAGCGGCAGCTGTACCTGGTGGTCTTTACTCCTATTTAGACTTAATAAGTAAAGCTCACCAAACTCATTAAGTATGTGAGCCGTTTTTGCTTGTTTTCTTCTCTTGTGGATGAAATTAATGTGGTTATAGTTGCTTTCTTTGCGCTGTTAGTACACTTTTCATGCTAGCGATACTAAAATCATTATTCAATTATCTATTATTCTATTATTTCAAAACACTGCATTTCGCTGAAATCGTGTATTGATTTTCCTTTAGTATGTGGTAGCGTAAATGTGCCGTTTTTGGTTCAGAAATAATTAAAAATACGGTGTTCACTCAATATTAGTATCAGTTAACTTATTGTGCTTTGTTATGTTATACTGATGAATTATAACTGTATTCTCCGGCTAGCAATTATCAATAGCTACAACGTTATGAAACTGAACTCAAGTCGTGATTTTTTTTTTTATTTGCTGTCATTTCATGTGAACAACATTTGTAAAGCTATTTACAATTTCCATCTCATTGATAATTGAAATTGATCATTTTGATAATTGAAACTAAGATGCTCTTCTTCAGCGCTTAGAGTTGGTATGAAATGTTGGGATACTAATAGACTCTAGACTTTGCTTGGACAGCTAAAGCCCGCGTTCAGCTGAAGTCAACAGGACGCTAGGATTCATTGTTTCTAAAATCTTTGTTATGTAATTTGTCTTGGTTGTCCTTCAATTTAGTAGCATCAGTAGCGTGTCTTTTTTTAAGCGTTGAAACATTAGAGCACAGGATAAAGATTACCCTGGGATTTATTAGTGTGCCTTATGTGCCGAAGAAGTTTTTACGATAACTATCACCACTTGACTACTGTTCTCGTTTGTATTGTATCAGAAATCTTTTTTACTGAAAATTAAAACGTTCATTTTATGTTATAATATGTATGATATAAATAGTGAGATAGAATTTACGCGTACGTTGAAATAAACTTGTACAACGGGTACTCTTATACTAACTCTAATAATGAATAAATACATACTACAAACTGCAATCTATGAAAGTGATAAACAAAACATGCAATGCACAATCATTCGAAATTATTTAATCATCTTTTGGTTTAACACATTTAAAAATTAGGAAATTATCAAGCAGAATACATATTAAATATAAGTAACATGTACTAACCTAACATCATGAGCCTAACAGCTGATAGATCTACCTACAAGGTGGAAATAATGGTTCAGGAAAAACCTTAATTTTTAAATTTTCTGATTTTCTCAATATGATTTCAAATCGAGAAATGCATTGCGCAAGGGACACAGAGGCTCAACAAAAAGTAAACTGAGAAATATTCTTATCTTTTTCATTATATTGCTTTAAAATTTATTAAAAAAGCATAGTGACTAGAAAAAATCATGCATTTTCATTATTTATTTAGGACCGGTCTGGTCGTATTGATACAATCTATTTATTTTAAAACAATCTATGTAACACATTTCACGACGGATCATTTCGTAAAAATAATAACGATCACTACCACCAGCAAAACTGCTGTAAATTACGTGACCGTGCAGTCTACAGCATCCTTCCCCGTCTCGGTGATAGCTGGACGGCTGACTTTCCTTTCCACGCCAACTTATGACCTCTCTCTATCGCCTTGGGGCAACAACTCTCGTCCATGCAGTCAACGTGTATGTGGCGCATAAACATACACACACACACACACACATATATACATACGCATGTGCTTCCTTCCACACTTTCAAAAGTGTGTCTTCGATGGTTCAAAAAGCTAGCGTTCGGGGTAAGACACCACGCAACAGCCGAAATACAAACGTACAAAGACGGCTACGTGGCCTGGTTGCAGTTTGAGGTCCTATTTTTTCCAAATAGGACGAGCGAGCGAGAGAGAAAGAGAAAGAGCGAGTGCGACTGCAACGTTTTTTTTCGGCTCACTGTTGATACAGGAGCAACCATTTCATGCTTTGTTTTGGGCAGTAGTGTATAACGATGCGCGTCGTGGCGAGGAGTGGCAAAAGATCGTGAATGATGCATTCGAGATTGCGATGCAGAGAGGAGAAGAATTGCAATTGCTTTCGCATCCTTATCCACCGCATCCGACTGCTCGAAGGAGCACACCGTTTCCCAAGGAAACTGGTTGTCGTGCGGAGCCACCAGGGTGCACCATAATGATCGTTTCGTTTCGCCGAAAACCGACCGCCGAAAACAATGCGATCGATTGTCGAGCAAGCAGAAGGGCACGTAGCGGGAGGAGTGCATTGGGAATCAGGATCGGAAACCGGTCGTAAGTGCCGCTAGTTTCCTTTGCCGAATGCACTTTTTTGAGGGCTTGATTGCCGAACGTTTCGTCTGTGTGTTGTGGAGCGCTATTTGGCACGGCTCGCTGCTGCCCCAAGGATCGCACGGGCAGGGCACACGGCACGAAAAAGGTATAAAATTTTTGGGTAACATTCGTTTGGTGTTCCTGCCTCCATCGGCATGCACGAATTCGAAGATTAATCATTCCCACCCCTTTGCGTTCGTAATGGACAGCAAAGTTTGATGGCTTCACGTCAGGAGCGAACGAGCTGAGCAGCGCAACGGAATTCTTGCAACTGCACGGACTAGAAGGCTAGAGAAATAATCACCCGAGTTGGTGCGAAATTATACGTCTGTTTGGCTGCAGTTAGGGCTATAACTTCGTGTAACGCAGTGCATCCGCTCCTCAAATGGTTTTCTCCCTTTCATGGAAGATGTTAAACCGATTGAGGGTAACGAAAGGAAGGCTCGCCTCCTTCGATTGGACTGTAATGATCGATTGTCTCTCTTATGCTCTTTGGCAGCTGCAACTGATTGCATTTTGAAAGTTGGTATTGGTTTTCCTGAACGTTTATATTGAAACGATAGCTTCTATTGCTGTCAATTAAAAATACTCTTCTTATGAGCTGATAGTTCAAAATGAATCCAATACGCTATAGGCTGTCCTATCATTCCGGTACAAATGTAACAACACGATTCTTGCGAAACTGTTAAACTCCGCATACCAAAACACTAACATGTAACGGTCAGTTGCATACCTTCTCTGAGCGCACTCGCACACATTACAATCGTGGTAAGCTATAATGGATATGACAATCAATGTTACTATTCGTTAATTGTTCATAACTTAACCATAAAAATGCAACCCAAACCTGTCTGTTGTCCGTTCGTTCGTATGCGTACCTGCACTAGATGCACCTCAAACCCACCGTCAGGTTGTATCCACCGGTGGAAATAAAAACCGGTCCCGTGGAAAGGATGCATCGTGCACCAGCAACACATGTACGCATTGTTGAGTGGCTGAAAAGCCAGTCATTGCAACTAATTGAATGTGAAATACGTTATCAATAATGCACACGTTTTATTTCATCCGATGCAGCTGATGATAGTTAGATCAAGCGCCGGTTTGGCAAGGGGCCTGGCAAAAATAACTGTGTGAGTGGTTTTTTGTTGTTGTTGTTTGGTTTCGTGTGCTTTGCAGTTGTTGTTTTGCTCATGAAGAAGCTTTTCATTTACAGATTTGATTTTGAAGCCATGCTGATGGTATCAATAGAGGGTAGAAACTTTTGTAAAGTAAAGGGCCCAATTTGAAAAATCATTCATATCTTTATGTATTCAATGTTTTTTGTGACGATGCTCAGTTCATGATAGCTCAAAGTGGATATAGGTGAAACTTTTGCATTTCGAAAAAACATATCTGATTGGTATGCACAAACTGACACAAATTATAGCATCCTCTAAACATACAAAACAAACCAGCAATGGGGTTGAAAATGATACTAACAGAGGCAGCTTATTTACTTACAGAACTTGTACAAAATCTTTCAAAGCAGCAGTATGAATATTGTACTCAAATCAATAAACCTTGAAAAAGTTATAAAAAATCCTAACATGAATTGTAGGACCGTTTGGAAAAACTATTGATCATAGATTTGTCAGTCGGGCACATAAATGTTTGTACTTGATACACTGCAAAATGTAAGCTAATGAAATATTTAAGGAAATAACATAAGATCATAACTATAACGAATAAATGTAAGAACTGTAATCAGTGAGAAACCTTTCAGCATGAATTCAGGAATTTTATTAAAATAAAGTCAAAATGGAATATGTTTTCTAACATCATTAGTTCAAAGGAATTAGAAATAGAGTTATGAAATAGAACAATAACGTGGAATAAATGCGTGTTCGTCAAAAAACAGAACAGAAAGAATCTCTTTTGTTCATTAATTATATTACTAGTTTATTAGTTTATTATCTTAATCGAATTAATCAGAAATTAGAGCTAATAATAGACACTTTACTAGTTCGAACAGATTTTTTGTTTGTAAAATATAATAATGCAGACGTATAACAATTTAATGAATTAAAATATAATCATCATATAAGTATAACCATAATTTATAATTTTATATATCATTTACAGTAATGCTTTATCAACATTTCTCAATGCCTTTAGTATTGAAAATTAAGATATGTCAACATGTGATATGTGATATGAGAAGAAACTCTTCATATTTACGGTGATGTCTTGTTTGGTTAAATAAGGTGGAATAAGGACGCATTGTAATGGTTGCGTTAACTTAAAAAATCATATTAAAATTGATATTGTTTATGCACGAACCATGTAACTGTTTATGTTTATTGTTTATGTTCATTCGAACTATATAATTGTTTATGTACAGCTAATGTTTGTTCTTAGTTGACTTTCCAAAGTTACAAATTAAAGAGATACAAAATATAGTTTTTTAAGGTAGAAAATCTTCTGCATATATCTATGTCATCATTTTTTTATTGATGAAAATAATTCTCACTCTTAATGCTGAGGACCATGCAACCAAAGCTACTAGATACTAGACCAACGATTTTTACAGGATAAAAGCTCTTTATTTCTAGATTTGGCAGCATGATCGTCGGACCTCAATCCGGTAGATAACAAGATTTATTATAGGTTTGGAAAGTTAACACAAATATTCATTAATAAGGTTCGTTATTCACTTTCATTATTCAGTAAAGCAATGTTTGTTGTTTATTAAGATGCATTAACCAGTGTTTATACTTTATCGTTGACTTCGTCATCGACCAGTAAAATCGTGCAGTGTAGTCTATGAATTTTTCACCGGTCATGTTTGCGTTCTGTGTTAGTGTTAGTGTGGTTGCCCGATGCGCGGGAACCATCATGTTTTTAAATCACGATTCTGTATCGGCCATCGTGGCAGACGGACGCGTCTTTTTTGTAAGCTCCAGGAGCAAAATAAACCTTATAATTATTGAATCGAACAACGTTTGTGGTCCTACTTCAATACTTGCGCGATCAACCAGGATAATCATTGCAAACGAACCAAATCTACACGCTCATATTTTCAGTGATTTAATTGCCGAAGAAACGTAAAAAGTGTGCAAAATCTGCCAGATATTTTTCATCAACAAAAAGCAGTTAACATAAATTTTAAACCATAAGCGTGTATAACTCATAACAAACGAAGGATAGGAATCCGTTTACTTGAACTAATGTTACTCTAGTTTAGGATATAGAGACGAATGAGTCCAGTTGGCTCAAAGCCTCTCAAAACCATTTAAACAACAACAACATCTTTTAGGACCGTGTAGGTAAAAACACATCAGGTTACTACCCGACATATTGTAGCTGCATGCTGGAGTTGCGCTTGCACAACATGCTAATTGACGCTAATCTATCCCATGTGTGCTTTCTCAAAATGTGAATACACATGTTACAGCTTCTAGATCCTCGATTCATATCGTTGAAAACATATGGGATCTTTACATTGACCAGCTTCTGTTATTATTCTTTCTGATTTGCAAAATTTTGTTTATACACTTCGATAATCTGAGGTTGGTAGTGTGTTATAACCTTAGCGTCGAGTGGTTATACGGGTGGAAGTGGATCAATCAATTATTTGTTAAAATCTGTATATCCAGATAATGTAGATATGCATCCAGATAACATCTACGGAACGGGCGCCGCAAATCGCATATATAATATATTATATAGTATCCTGCATATCCGCATATCCCGAAGCTATTATATAGTATCCCGCATATATAATAGCTTCGGTTGCAGGAAACCGTACAGTGCTAGCGTTTTTTTTATTTTGTATAAAGTTTAGATCTGTTAAGTGGTGAAGCTTTACTATACGCCGAAATGCCATAACGGCCACGTCCCTGTTTTGTCCTGCGCGTTGTCGGTAAACAGAATGCTCCCATCCACGGGATACGGATGGCGTTGTTTGGGTTAATGTGTCCAACGTCTAAGGCTAGGGCCTTTTCGACGATCAGCGTTGCTACAGAGCATAAACCAAACCAAGCTTCGGATGCAGTTCTTACTCGCCAGGTTTTTTTCTGTCCAAACTGTCGCCACCGAGATGTCGTCAGCGTTTGCAGCGACCAAGTCGTAAATGACAAATAGGTACATAGACAATGGGTCACTCGGACGGACGGACTTTTGTATGGTAAAATCATAAGAAAGCCCAACAAGAGAGTGATGATGAATGGGATCGAACAGTGGATGATGAATTAAAGCCTTGAGTAAATATACCAGAAGACCAGCTTCACGATCATCTGCACGCAGCACTCAGATTGGAGAACTTCAGGCGAGTGGTCACATTATTACTTGAACGGAGAGTTTGAAATACCTCAGAGTCGAGCTGAAACGGAATCAGCGCAATGTTGATCATTCAACGCCATGGGTTGTAATCGGGACAATTCTGTTTGTAGACGAATTGGAGCAGGACATCCGGTGAACGGCCAGAGAACATCCACGTGAGCTACACTAGCAGACAATCAGGAAGTAATAACAAGAGGACACACTTTGACGATTGCTTGGATAAAAAAGCAACAACAGGATCGGAAACGATGAGACTTGGTGTCTTACGGCGGCTCTAGACGACCAGCGAGATTTTCCTGCGACAGTTTTTGTGAGCTTGTTGTACTAGAACATCAAAATCGTTCATGTCGAAAGAATTTTCAGGTGGTCCTGAGTAAAGAATGGCGCTAATTTCATCCGCGAGCTGTCAATGTGTCAAGTATAAACTTTTCTAAAGAGTTTTTAATGTTTTAATGTTTAAAAATGTCCATAATTTTTATATTCCACTTTAATTGCCTCAATACACTTCATTGTGGAAGCACAACAGTGGATTTAACGGCGCGTTTAGACGACCGCTTTGGAGCTCACGCCGTGAGCCGCGAGCTTCGATTTGGATCTAAAACAGCTGTCAGGCGCCGCACCAGCATCAATTCATCAGTACGAATTGTAACCAAAAACAATTTGGCAGCTAGGATGACATGTCGCAGAAATAAATTTTCGCGGCGTTGTTGAAAATTGGCAACGCCGCGAGCTCCAGTTTTGCGACAATTTGTTCTAAAACCATGACAACTTGACAGTTTTTTTAGTACAAGAAGCTCACAAAAATGTCGCAAGAAAAACTCGCTAGTCGTCTAGTGCCGCCGTTAGGAAGATTTAACTTATTAATTGCCTTTGTAGGTGGAAATGATGATGATGATTATTATAATTTGATAGTTAGTCTGCCTTATGGCTATTTTCCACCAGCTCAGTATCGAACATCAGATTTTGCAGGCGTTGACATTTGTTAACGAATCTCGCCAGAGTTGTTTCGGCTTTAATTTCTAACCTCGTAATTAAACCATTTATACTTGACGAAAGTGCGTTGATGATAGCTTCAGGTGATGCTAAGGTTGCAGCTGAGCGTCAAGCATCAAATTTGTTGTAGCCTTGTAGGCAGGGTGCAAACATTATCCACTACTAGGTGCAATCTGATAGATATATGCGGACATGAATTCGTCCGCAACCTCTCATGCCTTAAATTGAACTTCAATGTGGTTATTTGGTTATTAAATGTGGATGGTATTTTTTTTTTAAACAGTGGCTTTTTCTGACAAAATCGGAAAGTGGTATGGTAACTTTAAACTTTGACATAAAAATACCATATTTTTTTTAAATAGAAATTTATATTCGTGTAATAATCGCATTACACGGTTAATGTCCGCTGCGAATCGCAAATTGATCCTGCACATGGAAGACTTCAGCTAACTATTTAGGAGTCAGTTTGGGTGTCGTGCTGAAACTTTTGAATCGTTGAAATTTTTACGACTTTAAATTTCGATGAGCTATCGTTATTCGGTTTTAATGTGAAGTTTTATCTTTTGCAATGCAATGAAACTTGAAAACTTTCCACCGGTAAACAAATGACAATAACAGTCTTATCGCTGTCAAATTACATCGAATGTTTCCCTTGAGAAAATCGAGTTGCCTTTTAAAAAATGAACGTATTTAATTTTATTTATGTAATAATGTTATAACATTATAATATTATAACATTATAACGTTATAATATAAAACTTGATGTAAATTCTATACGACGAAAATTCTAACCGTTTGCGAACTCAATGTTGTAAAGGTGTTCTAACAGCAATTGACACCTACAGTTACCGTTAGTGGTGATACCCGTGGCTGGTTAGTCAGTTCTGCGTGCTAAAACCGCTGAAAATAATTTGCCATCACCCCAATCCATCATATCCGGGAATTTGTATCCAAAATATAAAAAAAAAATCTGCACAAAGCACAACACACTAACTGCTCGTTTATTCTGAGCACGTCTTTACCGTTTGTGCGTCGAAAATAAAAGCAGCAGACCACTAACAACCGACGATGATTGTGCGAAAGCTGTCTAATTTGTCGTATGACCTACTTGCGGTGAGAGCACCAAACAAAGGCTATGATTCAAAGGCCGTTTGTGCTAAAATGCAATTTTGTAATCTTTTTGGCAAATTATGGCACATCGCACCACGTAGAGACGGTCGGAAAGCAATGGCAAGACCTGACGTATGAGCGTAAATGACTCAACGTCTGAAAATGTGTAAAATTAATACACTTTCGCTTTTCGTGTGAGATTAAAAGAAAGATCCTCTGCCTTAGGAGGAGGATGAGAGTAGCGGAATTTCATATAAACTTGATGTTTTGATAAGTATTAAGTAACTAAAAGTAACTAAAAGTAACTAAAAGTAACTAAAAAAAACCCCGATAACAACCGTAAGATTGCTGTCGGACTTAAACTAGGCTAAAATGTATGTATTCCCGGTAAGTTTGTGACTAAAATTATGCAATATTTTATAAATATTGTATTATTATATATTTTGCTAGATGTAAGTTTTATGAATGATGGTGATATATTAATAGTGCCTAGATCGAATTAGTATGATAATTACAAACTTAAACTAAAAAAAATGATAAGATTGAATTTAAAAAAATAGAAGAAGAAATAAAATAATTTAACGAAATTGTCGTTAAATTCTATAAATTTAACGACATTTATAGAATATATATTGTATATCAGAGGAACAGCTTCCGAAACCGTTCACGGCCTACTTTCAATTATACGGCTCTTCTACTCGTGATCGTTTTATGAAAAGACAATGGAATATAAAGTACCATCTCCTCCATTGTCTTACTACAATGTCGCATGTGAAACTCAGAGACACATGCAAGAATAGATGCAGTGAGTGTCCTATTGAGTGGTAGAAACGCTTGCCACGGGAAAGTTGCAAGGGCTTTGTATTTGCTCATATGTCATCCTAGATATCATGTTTTATATAGCATCCTAATTACGATCAATTCTCCACCACATTCGACCGTAACCATTCGACCTTCACCACCGTTAGAATGTCAGATACTCCAATCAATTTAGCGCGTGGTTAACCCTCCTCATCTACACGCCTTGTTCACATACCTCATCGAAGACTGTATGAAGTACTCTCCGTTCGAGAACAAAAAGGGCGATGGCGTCTTCTGTCAGGAACAGAACTAGTACTAACGGACATATCAGGGTGCGGAATATCGCGTATTTTGTGCGGAGTAGAAATCTATCGGGTCGCAGAAGTTTGAGGAGCTCATAGTTGGCACGAAACGCCTGAGCAATGCGATAACTACTGCTTAATTACAACTACATTGACTATTTTATGTAAAAAAACTTTATTGACAAATTATTGACAATAATAGGTGAAAAACAACAATGTACAAAACTCATTTAGCATTTGAAACAACGAATGGCAGAATTCTGTCTCAATGACTTATAACACTAATGACCCTTAGTACCGACAACCGATGCAGGCTGAACGAAAAGTGAACGAAACGAGACACCCCTACACCAAGACCGTAAGTGACGCAGCAGCTACCAAGCATAAGCAACACTACTGCTGCAGACAATGTTATTGAAAGGAACGTAGAAGGAACACAGGCAAAGATACAGTACTGGATGGTAAACAGCGCTTTGGTTGAGATAGCAGGGATATACAGTTTAAGCCCGCCGCGGTTGCAAGGCTAAGCCAGCTGCTGGAGTGGCACTCGTAAGCTCCCGGATCCATCCCCCGACGAGCTAATCATGAGCATTCTTCTTTCAAATTGAATCGGTCGTTATAAATAGATCAATTTTATTGAAAAATATGTTGTCCAAATCATATATTTTGTAACCATAACGTTGAACAATATTTCTCATGATGTATAATATGATTAAATTAAATATATATTATTTAAAAAATAATAATAAAAATACAATTGGAATATACAAAAAATGTTGCAAACTGAACAATTCAATTGAACCGTTCCCCCGTACGCAGAACTTGACTATCCAAGCTACGGGTATAAATTGAGTACAAAAAAAGACAAAAATGGCAGACTTAGAACTACTAGAGGTTGTTTTGCCACGGAAGAAGAATAATGATAGAGAAATCGTTGAAAACATGTTCTCATGGCGCAAAAACATAAAACATTAGCGCTAACGGACGTATTGGGTGTTAATTGACACTTTTGCATCTTTGCGCTTCAATTGTTTCAAAACGCTAAAACGCAGCACGACGTTGACCAATGTGGATTTATTTCGATTTTTTATTTACAGTAGACGAAAATATCACAAAATAGATTGCTTTGATCTAAATGAACTGGGGAAAGAAATGGCAGTGTTAGGTCTAGTCAATTTTGGTGACGCTTTTTAGAATATTGTGAAAGCTTTAAGCTTTAAAAAGTTCGTCAGAATAATAGAATTTACATGAAACCGGTAAGATGTACTATGTACTACCTTTCCAAGATATACATACTATGAATTTCCGAGGTGAAGCACAAAAAAGCTCACATCAGCTTTCGTTGCTTGAAAAAAGGCTTGATTGTACAACAGACCTCGCTTAGCGCTTGTGTCTTTGCACCAAGTAAGTTTATCTATGAATGTTTTTTGTTCATATAGTTTTTTTTTGCTTTTTTCTACATCTAAGAGTCATTAACAGGATTGTTAACATTATTTTAAACAAAAACTAATATCTGTACTACTGTATTCAGAACCTCGTTATGATTCTCTATGATTCTCTAACCTAAATATGAATTATATTTTCAAACAGCATGATGATTCAAAATTCAATTTAAAGAAAGTACATAGTATTGTTTGTGTATAAACTTGAACAAATACTTGTCATGCGAAAAATAAGGAGTGCTGTTGTAGTACATACCCGAAAAAAATGTAATATTGCAAATATCCCCAAACCATTCCACATCCTTGTTGAAAGATTAAACAACAGGCATAAGTATGATTGTTTTCGTTGAATTAATAGCTTTGAAAAATGTTCAACAGCACATTGTTAGGCATGTCAGGATTTGCACTCGAATCGACATTTTCATTTGAATCATTACTTCCAAAAGTGCGTAAATAACACATTACATCGGTACCGTCGATACTTTTCAACGATTGCACTCGACCACTCCCGTCAAAAGCAGCGCGTGCAACCATTGGCCAGAGGTGCCCCAAATGACAACCTAAAAACTGCACAGACCTCAAGCATTTACGCATTAACATTAAAACTCGATAGAGCAAAATAACCGGGCTGAACAAAACAACGAGCAGCACAGAAAAAAACACACACACATGCACGCAGCTTCGTGTGCGAACCGAGATAATAATAATTCATTTGAAAGAAAATAATCCACGGCATCAAACCCGATCGACCATGCAAAAAGTGGATATCAAAAATGACAAATATTGTCAATTGCAGTGAATTCGATGGTTGTTTTTTTCTGTTCGAGTTTTCGTTTTTTTTTTTTGCTTTGCTGTTCAAACCACTCAAAAATCAATACCACGCCATACAGAGCTTTTCATTTTGAGTATTTTGTTGTTTGTTTTTTTTTCTTCGTTCATTTATATATTATGTGCATTCTTTCGCTTATTACGTTTAACGAACATTCCGAATGCAGCGTTCGCCCTTCCGTAGGGCAAGTGGAGCCGGGACGAGCAAGATAATATTCCTCGTGGTTATTATTTTTCGAAAACCTTCTTTCGTTTTGTTTTGTAACGTCGCATAATGCGGCGTATAGTTGTATTTGTCAGTGTGAACTGCGTTCTGGTACAGTTTGATCAGTTCGGTAACAGCTTTCCCGCAGCTGATACGGGAGCACGAAATGGACAACTAATCTTCTAGCAGGCGACTTACGAGCGAGAGACTCGCCGTTTAATGTCGTTAGCTTGCGGAAATTAATGTTATCACGACGCTGTGGCCTGTCGGGCGCATTTCCAAACGGTGCGGCTCATCAAAGACTCGTGTGCGGTAATCTCTACGCAATGCGAACAAATGCAATGCGTGCACCTGCTGACAATAGCCGAAGATAATTATTTACGAGACAAAACAAAACTACCATTTACTACTACCCCAAAAACTTACACATACCATGCCTGGCACGAGCAAGTTTTCGCGGCGCGGCATAATTGAACGATGTTTGTGTCGGACATATGCGTGACGGGATTTTATTTTGCGAAACCCCCCTTTTTCTTTGACCCTTTACAGCACCCTGCCGCTCGTTCCCGACTGCGACCTAACGCCCCACGAGGAAGCGAGAAAGCGGGAGCCCTGCCCAAGTGCATAATTATTTTGCTTTTGTTGTTGTTTCGGTGATAATTAATTCTTATTATTTTACTGCACACTTTCGATTGGTTCCGCACTTTTTTCGTGTTCGTGTTTTATTTGGTGATTTTTGTTTTTTTTTTGTTTTTTTAGGACTACCCCCAGTGGGCTCAGTTTCGGAACCCCCTTCCCGAGGATATAGGCACCGTCAGGGGTGGGGTGGCCTGCGCCATCCCGGCGTAGATTATGTTTGGTTAGTCCGAGCAAATACTTTATATGTTTTATTGCACTCACATATAACCGGGCGTGACACACGGGCTCACACCTGCGGATCGGGCCGATTCCGGGGGGAGGATACCAACCCAGGGATAGTGGTGGGTTTTGTGGGTTCCACTGCACGGGCGGTGAAATGTCAGTACATGCCGTCATCAAAAAAGGCCGTTGTATTTTTTGGACGTTTTGCTCGATTTTTCGGGTTTCCGTTTTTTTTTGTTCCTTAGAATAGCTGGCAGTGTTTTTTGTTTTTACTTTCTTTTGTAGATAAATGCTATGTAGATGGGTTTACATAATGTTTAACCACAAACTGCTTATATAATGTTGCCGTTCAGCAAAAAGAAAAAGAGTTGCGTCCGTGGGGTGGGGCCGTAGGTTGGGGCACATGATAATTAATTGCACGTAAGGATAGCGACGTACATTAATTTTAAAAATATACTAATAAGACAAAAGAACCCCGGGAACGGGGTGGAGGAGTTCGGTGAGCCGAAGCACTGCCGATATTTGACAGAAATTGCCGGTTGGTTATTCTTACTCGTGAAATAATTCTACCGTGATACTACTTCCGAAGTGCATCTGAAGGTAATTAGATCAACTAGATCTTCTAGCGCGTGTGAAGGATAATGAGACATACTTATTTGAGATACTTTTTCAGTCAGCGACGCAGCGTCGCAGAAAATTCATCAAAAAATCATTCAAACCCTTTCGAAAATCCCTTTCGACAGAAAAATGCTCAGGACATAGTAGGCCGAGACTGAGATAGACAAATGGCGACGAATTATTGGCTGACGTCAACGCACGATCGTAAAAGGTTTCTAGCAGCAGGCTTAAAAGGGGCTTAAAGGTTTTAAAACGTCAGTAAGATATGATAAGGTATGATTTATATATAGGCGCACCATAGCCGCTAGAAAGTTGGTTAGTTGGATAAGGTTGACAAGATGTACATCCTTACTGGTCCTACTTTTTTATGACTTTGCCTTTTTCTTTTTTAACACCAAAAGCAATGAAGCACTACAATATCACCGATCCTGACTAACATATCTAGAACTTCGCTTCTTTATTATTATTATCTATTAGTTTAATTCGACGGACCGAGAGACCCCCTCGCAGCGGACAAAACAATACATGTATCATTAAAAGGTAAGTGGCGTTACTGTCCGCATATAGTAATGCCGTACGTCTCAAGTTTGGTTCATAGCGGTCGCATTCGGCATTGAACTGACGACACATAACAATGAACGGATCAGAGGCGTCCGCGACACATAACAATGAACGGAAAACGCGTGCGGCGTTCCTCTACGTCAAGAAGCCTTCTAGTTCGGAGCGCTCTCACCGCGACATACAGGTTGATCGCGAAAAGTAGTGCCGGCGAGTCAATCCGGTGGTTAAGAAGTCCAGCGACGAACAGCCTTTGCGCATTACCGTTGCGCTGCTCCAGCGTCTTAATGCCAAGGAGCGCACAGCGCTCGCATTAGTCCACCCGGACCCCCAGAAGCGTAGAGCAAACCTCGTGAACTTGCGCTAAATTGACTCCAAACGTGCCAAGGAGCGAGTACCAGAATGGTGGCCGGATCGTTCAGCTCCTGGACCAGTTGTGTAAGCAAGCCTAACAATTGGTTACCTTTGGCGGTAATATGGTTCAGCTGGTCGTGGAAGCTCAACATGTCGTCAAGGAGCACAGAAGGAACAGCGTGTAGTCCCGGGTCGGCGAGTAACATTTCCTCGCAAACAAGACGACGACGTATTTGTCGATGCACAGCTCCAGACCATTTATCCGACACCAAGACTGGAACGTGCTCAGAGCCTCCTGAATGACGCAGCTGGTCGGCACTACCGTGGATCGGGAGGAACAACTTTGCATCATCAGCATAGAGCAGATGGCTGCCGAGAGGAAGGACGGGGCTTACGTCATTAAGATAACGGGTCAAGGATACTCCCTTGAGGGACCCCCGAGGAAGCGTTGATGCAGTGCGATGCAGTGTGAGGCCCCATTTTCACGCGGTAGAAGCGGTCGATGAGGTAGGATCGTATCCATGCCAATTGCTGATAAAGAAGTCCGGGGCCTGTAGCTCGGTGACTAGCAAAGAGTGCGGAACACTGTCGAAAGCTGCCTTTATGTCCGCTGCCACCATGAAGTCCAGCATTGATGGTCCTGTGGCAAAGGCTAACGAATTCAACGAGATTGGTGACTGTTGAGTGCTTTGGGACAAAACCGTGTTGTCAGCACTGAGGTAGTTCGAGGCAGCCGCGAGAATAGGCTCATACATTAGGAGTTTGTGGCACGTATCACACTGCCTGGGAACATGCAAGAATGGTGCTTATCTACTAAATGGGAACCAACTCCCGTGATACTATTTCTCACTACTGTTGTTAACAGAACGTTTGAAGACTCTGTTGCTCTTCGTTTCGTGAGGAAACGAAAAAAAAACGTTATTATCAAGTAGGAAAGGATCCCTTCCTATCGTTCTCTTTCACTACCAATTTTGATGTACCTCTGGGCCAAGTGTGGTAAACTCATCTCCTTTGACCTTGCAAACGCATTTGATCGCGTGGATAGAGGCTTTTTATTTAACAACATGCTCTCTTTGGGTTTCAATCCGGAGCTGGTGGGACTTCTGAGGACTATTGGTGAACAGTCCTCTTCCCGAATCCTCATCAACGGATCCCTTTCTCCTTCTCTTCCCATCCGACGATCCGTTCGTCAGGGGGATCCACTTTCCATGCACCTTTTTATCCTCTACCTTCATCCCCTCATCACGAGATTAGAAGGCATATGTTGCGACCAGGATGATCTGGTTAATGCGTATGCCGACGACATCTCCGTGGTGACTACCTCATCCCATAAAATCGAGCTGGTGCGAGAAGCATTCGAGGCATTTGCCAGAGTCTCCGGAGCCCGCCTAAACGTGGAGAAGACCGTCGCGATCGACGTTGGACACGTCACACCAGCTACCACGATGCAGGTCCCATGGCTTCGTACGGAGGAGAGGCTGCGGCTTCTCGGAATCTTGTTTACCAACAATATCCGAGGAGCAATGAGCCTCAACTGGGACCTGCTAATTTATTTATTTATCTATTTATTTATTTATTTAATCCACCACTTCCGGCAGTTGGTCTGGCGTCATCGCGTGAGGGACCTGAATCTGGTGCAGAAGGTTGTTCTGCTGAACACCTTCCTCCTCCCTAAGCTGTGGTTCGTTGCGGCGGTTTGTGGCGCCCGTGCAATGGACACAGCGAAGGTGACCTGCACCATAGGTTCATTCCTCTGGGATGGCTCCGGAGGCATCCGAGTGCCTCTTCAGCAGTTCTGGCCCTGCCCCGCAACCGCGGCGGGCTTAATCTCCACATTCCTGCCATCTCAACACAAGCGCTGATGACGAACCGGTATGTTGCGGAACAGGGGTATCTACGAGTCGGAGCCCAGCACATCGCTTGTGCTGGAAACCCTCCGAACATTGCCTCTGTTCCGTCAACGTACCCTTGCTTGCGGAACGTCATCCAGCAATTAGGCTACGTGTCAGCCTCGACCAACCTCACCACCCGCGTCATCCGTCGGACCCTGACGGAAAGGCTGCCAGAAGCGAAGGTAGTCTTGGAGAACCCGTCAGGGAACTGACAAAAAATATGGCGCAATATTCACTGCTCCAAACTGACGTCCCTGCAACGCAGTACCATCTACCTTTTGGGCAACGGGAAGATCGACCATGGGGTACTGCGACACCGCATGAACCGCGCCCCTTTCGGGAGCATTGTTCCAACATTGTTCCAATGTCATCCACATTATTGGAAACAATGATGCTGCGATTGACATAGAAGTCCTCCGTAATTCTCTGTTTTAAATGTTAAAATTAAGCTTTGTAAAGTGTTGTCCTTTATTTTAAGCTTTCATGTCAATAAAGGTCTTTTATAAAAAAAAATATAATATGCTAATCTTCGTAAATACTCCTGATCTTCATCAACACCCTGTCTGCGATTTTATCGGTAGTATCTTACCTGATGCACGCTGAGAACATCAAAGTGTTTAGCATGCCCAAGGACATTTATGATCATCAGCAACTTCAGACACTGCTTATTTGGCGATTGGTGTAATCGAAATCGACTTTAACTTTATTAAGAGATATGCAAAATCATAACGTTCAGTAGAACGTTGCTAGCAAAACCCCAACGCATACTTCTTGTATTCGCGACCATGGTGTATTGATAGATGAGAAACTTGCATGTCACAAACCCATAGAAAGCTTTGACACAAAATCTGATAGTTTTTGTAAGAACATTCCAATGCTTCATTTAGAGAGGAAACACGATGTACTTACACAAAATTTAGTCTGTTTCGAATGGTGTTAATATTGGGATAGAAAACAAAATTTTCAAAAAAAATCCTTTAACCTTTTTTAACTACTTTTTTAAATTAAGAAAATATCGATCCCTTGTGTAACACGTTCTACTGTTTTCAAGAGATCCGATTACGTTTCTACAACAAATTGAACTGGTATACAAGTTCAGGAGTATCAATGTGGTGTATTTTAAATGTGGTGTCATGTGTGTTAACGTCGAAAAATGTTCTGTTATAACGTTGTCAAGAAAAAGATCTCCGCATTTGTTTAGTTTAACGTAGCAGTACTATTGTACATGATCTTGGTGTCTATTTAGATAGGAAATTATCGTTCCGGACCCACCTTGAGCTCGCGGTTTCAAAAGCGCTCGTACATAGTATATACTATGTTTCCCTTTTCGGTGGACGCTGGTCCTTGTGGCTGTCGGATTTAGTTGACTTTGGTGTACGGAACGGGTTTTGTTCTCATAATTAACATGATCATTATGCTGGACTTATTAGCCATCATTGTTGTGTCCGCCTTCAGGCTCATTACCGACATTACCGATATCTTCAGATGTTCGATAAGTATTAATACACTTTAAATATGAATTTAAAAACTGAAAATTCAAGATATCCTTTTCTGAGTTTTTTTTTTTTCTTGAAGCAGGGTTTATTGAGAACGTTTAGGGTATATTAGTTAGGAGCATCATTCTTTTGTTATGTATGACGTGCCTTAGACGTTTTCCAAAAACATCGCACGCAGCACGCGCCTGGTCCATCAACCAAATCTTGGATAGCAGCTTTATTTAATTGATACATCGCGGCACTCCTACATCGCGTAAACAAATAACAAATGACAGTTTCTCGACATGGCGTTGATAGATAATCGCGTCCTTAAGCATCCAAATATAGTTTTCAAACGTCACGTTATTTCCAGGATCGGAAAGGAATTTATTAATGTTCACTAGAAATTACTTACATATTTCTTCAGGACTGCTTTCTTGATTTGCCTTTATTTGTTTTCAGCTGATTGCCAAAGTAACTGGGCTATCTGTGCAATAACAGTTTAACAATTGCGGTCAAATGGACCGAATACTCCTTTTTCTGAAAATCAAGGTATCAATGTACACCCACAAGGCTTTTTTAGGCATTTGTTGACCGATTATACTGAAATTTTCAACAGTTGTGTGCTAACTATTCTAGTTTTATAAACGATTGATGTGACCCTGCTTTCTCCCGTTTTCTCCCCTGCCTCCCTCAAGTAAAAATCCACCGCTGTCTTTTAATAGAGAATGCCACGTGCCAATTCCAAATACTATCGAGAATCGTGTAGACAAAAAAAAACGTTTTTTTCCTATATAAATAATACAATAATATATCAATTATGTCTTGAAAAAGCACAACGCACAATAAAAACCGAATGTCACGAATTATAAGCAAAAACCATGTATTTCCTAATTTTATGTCTGTTTTGTTGTGGGTAATGAACCACTGCTCCTATACATATTTCATTTCATGAAATTCTGGCTCCGAAATTTTTCACGAACAGTTTCCGGTTTGCAAAAATATAAAAAATTGGGTGAAACCCGTTTGGAAATATCTCTAACCGTTTTCTAGTTATCGAAGCTCATCATTGCAGAAGTGTCAATTTATACCTGATTTGTTAGTGTTATTGACACCAGGGAACGTAGTCTTTATCACAACCTTTGTTCTCGAGTGCAAACTATCAGCTGAACTTGATTTATTCAGTTAACGTGTGCTATGAGCGGGTCTGAATGTAATGTTTAATGATGGAGTGCTATGTTATGAATGTGTACTATGATGGAAAACAAGGTTTGTTTCAATAGGTTTATGAGAAAAAAATTAATCGACAATCCCTCGGTCGCATTAGCTTCCATCGGTTTCGAGCCTGTTTCTCCGCCGGTGAATGTCCACAACTCGATATCATCGTCTTCGACCATCCACGCGTATTTGCCTATATCCCCCCGTCGTATGGGGTATAGCGATCGTTAGTTTTCGACTGTTAGTAGCACAATTATAACAATGTTTTCACTTTCCAGTTTTAACACATCCTCCACTCCACACTCTATAAAAAAAAACGATGACATTTCTCAAACTCACATTAACATGCAAAAGTTGGCAAATATGTTCATGTGCATAATAAAAATTAGCTGGTTATAGGTGAAATAGTTTATTTTTCTACTCGTGTCTCTCTAACCCAATACTGATAGGGTTCTTATCATACAACATTCAAAGATCATCTGCTTCATTTTATGTTTGTACGGTCTGGAACCGGATAAAAAAAAATCATTTAACGCATCGTTTCTTTTAGTCGCCTAAATCCACCTCCCAACGACAGATCCTGGTTCATTTGCTAGCCAAGGTAAACGTATGTGAGCTATATTTAAGATAAGGTTCTGAAAATTTTAAATATTAAATATTTATTTAATTTGAACAGATCGAAGACATACTTATCAGCCACGCACATAGGCATTGATGGAGTCCGAAATAAGTCCGATAACGCAAAACCAGTTGTGAAATATATTCACGAAATGTTCTGTGATATTTTGGGAGCGCGTAAGAAGATAGAGTGCACGGTTCGCCTGTCGGTTTGCAACTGGTTTTTTCTATTGTCATAATCTTTTAGTACAAAATTCGAGTAGTTTCTAAATCTTATTCTCGATTCACCACAGTTTCTAGCAGTCTAGCAGTCAATTCGTTTATATATATCGAGTTCACTTAGACTTAAGGAATTCTAAATTCAAAGTAACTTATAAATCTAACACCATTAATCCCCTATCGTAGTCTATGGGTTCTCATCGGTGCTAAAAAAAATGGTAGAACTTAATATAGCAGGAACATCGACAGCCTTGTTCAGCAGGCCTGCTTTGTCTAATAATCTCCACACGGGTCGATCAAATTGGAATAGAATGGAATGGAATTGAATGGACTGGAAATTGAATGGAAATTGAAAATGGACTCAAATGGAATTAGTTTTTCTTCACATTTGAAACTACAGAGCACCACGATTATACGTTATTTCGTTTTTACTCTTCCGTATGAGTTTCATAATCGCTTTGAGGCTCAAAACTAACACGGCTGTCAACTACTAGAATGCCCAACTCGCGATCGCAGTATCTGCGTTCCAGCGTAGAAGTGTTCCGCGCAAGCCGGAATGGAGCCGCCATCGGCATAGATCTTGGTGGCAGTAGCATAGTCAATTTTATATAGGTTGTCAATTTTATAGTCAAAAGCACGTTGTGCCTAATACTAGCGAACTAAATTAAAAGACATTCATCAACACACACAAGAAAGAAGCATTTCGAAAACACCACGAGCTGAAGATATTCAGTGCCTGCTGTACTCACCAGTAGTCGTGTAGATTTCTCATTGGCGCGAATAATGTAACGTCATCAGCAAAGCCCAACATCGATCACGAATAATAAGAACAAAAAAGGTCCTAAATTACCCCTGTATAGAACCCCGGAGAGTGCATGCGACACTACGGGACAGTTTGTTGTCCATTTTTTACATGGTATGAACTAGACATGCGCGAGATCAGTTTCGTGCTTAGTTGTTGGACGGACGTTCGGAGCAATGGATAAGACGACTACTTTGTTCGCTGACGGTTCGAGGTAAAGTGATTCTTTATTTCAAAAACATGTTCCAAATAGATTTCAGGGTAGTGGAAAAGGAAGGATAAAGGATACGTTGTTTCACTGCTTGACGGATATTTCCAATCCGGCTCTGCTCGGTTCATATGCTTATTCAGGTGCAAAGGTCTAGACGACCGGATAAAGATGCATGGCGACGAGTGGTCGAACTGTTTTACCCTTGTATGCTGACTTGATGTGGGGTACAGAATCATAAGATGGTGATGTCCGGATGATCTGGTCTGGTTGAATTGTTAATGGAGCGTTGTGCGTCTTGTGGCCTCTTCTTCGGGTAGACGTCTATAACAGATTGCATCCGGTGTTAACTTGCCCCTCCTTAAATTTGGGGCTCCTCCCGAAAAGAGTTCATCATGGTTGGCGGTTGAAAGTTGTCGAAGTTATTGTCCTGAATTTTTGATGATGTAGATCTAGGTGTTGGCTCTTCATGGATTTTTTTATAGTCCTCTTGCGTATCTTGATGGCGAAGTGTATAAAGAGCGCGATCACTTGCATTATCGGTGTACTTACTACGCTGGTTATATAGTTTTCCACATGCACTGAGAGAAGATGTTCGAGGCTCAGGATTATCAAGTTGTTCTGCGATATAATAGTTACACCGTAGACCGTAGGAAGATTCAACGGTGATCCATGAAGTTCAGTGTTGTTGCTCGAAATCTCTGCTTCATTCAGGAATATGCTGCATCGGTCAGGTTTCTCTTCTTAAGACCGCATGTAGTTTTGATTACGAATATGGCTGCTGAGGTGGTCAAAGTATGAGTCATATCAAGATGGACAACTTTGATCATTGCTGGGTTCGCATTCTGCATGTTGTCCTCGAAGAATACCTGTGACGTATTTACGTAGTCGTTGAAGATGCCTTCTTGCAATTTATTTCAATCGGAGATATTCCTGTCGACGTTTGACACGATAAAGAATTGGGATCGTATGGATAGGAAAAATTGGATGGGAACATGAACATTCTTATTCTTATAAGTTATGCCATAAAGTTATATGTTTTACACATCGTTTGTTAGTTTCGGACAACTGATTATGAATAACATTTCATCTCTGTTAGTAGCTATTTTGATGTTCGTGTACGATAGAGCTTCGGTGATGGTTTGTATCGGAATATTTTGTTTTCTTATATCGTTATTGTTTTCCTCATTGTTAACCGTTGCTCCAAGTTTTTTTTCCGTTGCTCCAAGCCAGAGCAATACTATCTGTTACTAGACTTAACTTTTCTGATTTTTCTGATTGCCTATTGCTAATGTTGCGTTGTCCTTGTTGAATGCAATTATTGATGTATGTATTATATAAATTATATACTGTGATGTTCTGGCCTTAGTTGCAACGTGCGTACCTGTCAGAATACATTTATGGTGGACTAATCTAGTCTAGTCTAATTATTCATATGGATTCTCTTTGTTGACTTTTTAACAACAGTGGTTCGATTACTCTTCTCATTTTCTATCCTTCTAAATGGTTTTGAGGCTTCATTTCGTTTTTAAGAACGCTTGAGTATCGTTACATAGATTTATGGCCTTTTGTTTTTTGTTGTCTTATTTCGTATCTTTTTTTTGCGTTCTATATAAATTAAGTTGAACTGTACTTAGAATCGAAAGTGTATCGTTGGAAGTTGTGATGATTTCAATAGTGGTGTACAAGGTGCTAAAATAGTTATACTTATGCACAGGCATCAATATCGGATCTGAGAGTTGTACGAGAGGGTGTTTGGTGATTTACTAATTCGAACGAATTAATGACGTGGGTGATGGAAGTTGAAAAATGGATGGAAGTAGAAATAACAGAGAGAACAATTTGAAGAAAAATTAGAGGTGAAGCACCAGATGTGTTGAATGCTGTTAAGGCTAGTCATAGCAAAAATTTTCCTCTCCAACGACCTTGGATTCTTTTCGTCCCAGCCTTTGCCTATCCCTTGCTTCTCCCCGCATTATAGCTTTGTTTTTCTTTCCTCTGGTCGATGGTTACATGTCCGTGTCTCCTTAGGCTTTGTTTTCCTTTCCATTCCCAGTGTTTTTCTATCATATCCTGTCCGATCATGTTCTATCCTTCCCTTTGCTATGGCATAGCATGGCAACTCCCGGAACTTCGCCGGCGATCGCCGGGATCGCAAGAGCATGCTTGCGCCTATAAAAACATTGCGACCACACGATCGAAAGCGCCTAAAACAACATGCGCAAAATAAACAAGGTTCTGTGCGCATCAGCGTGGATGGCGCATCCTTGGTTATCCTTTCCCAGCTTATCCGCATCACGGCGGAATATAGGGTTGTCCTTGTCTAGCCAACGTGGCTTGGAACCATATAAATACGCACCACAAATTAGATCAGTGTGTGAGAAGCTATCGATCACTCAACGAGAGAAGTGCATACGAACGAAACTGTCTAAAATCGTAAAATTCCCATCAGACCGCAATAGTCCTATCACTTTCATTGAGCATACTTCACAAATATAGTTTGGCAAAAACATTTGGTCCTTCGAACCGGATCTTCAGCAACTAGTGCGAACGTTGCTGTGAAGATTATTCAGGTATTTGTGAAAGTGCTAGTGAAAGTGATCGTTGGTGCAAGTAGGAAATGTGTGTGCAAAAGGCTGTTGTGCGTGCAAATGAACGTGTGTGTGCGTGGTGTTGTGTGCAATCTTTCTACCCTAGCAGACTTTATCGCGAACAATTCTGTGTAGTGCGTGAGTGAAGTGACAACATGCCGCTAACCCGTTCTCCTACGAAGCCATCCGACGAACAAGAAGCAGAAGCATCCGGCTTCAAAGGCTTCGATTCATCGACTACCGAAGAGATGTCCAAGATGGAGCGGATGCGCGGACATTTGGAGTGGCAACTGGGCCGTATCGAGGTGATGTTTTCGAATCAGGCGGGAGATATGAACGCAGTGAGGACGATTGCTGATCGCCTCAAAAAGATCTCTCAGCAATATGATCATCTATACGCCCAAATCCTCCAAGCCGCCGCTCCTGAGGATATAGAAAACCTGAACACCCAGTACGCTGAATACGACGACAAGGTTTACACGCTGACCACCAAGATAGAAGCCCGACTGTCTATCCATACGCCCTTACCTGCATCACCATCTCCCCAATCGGCAGTGACAGTGCAAGCTCGTGCAAAGTTGCCAGAGATAAAATTGCCTAATTTTGACGGAAACATTCGCGACTGGCCTGCATTCCGCGATGCGTTCCGGTCTCTGATCTACTCTTCGGATCAGCTTACAGATTGCGACAACCTGCATTACCTCGTCGCATCGTTAACCAAGGATGCCCGTGCTGTCATCATCGAACTTTTCCGTAGCATGGAACCTGCTCTCTGATCGCTACGAGAATAAGTACCTCATCGTAAAAACAACCGTCGAAGCGTTGTACAACATACCCCAGCTCAGGAAAGAATGTCTAAATTCGCTCAGCCGGTTGGTTGACGAATTTGAGCGGAATTTACGAATGCTGGAAAATGAAGGATAGAAACCGGACGCTTGGAGCACCTTACTAGTCTTCAGGCTCAGTAGTTTGCTAGACTCTTCTACTCTTCGGCATTGGGAGCTTTACAGGAACTCAACCACCATACCCACGTATAACGAATTAGTTAAATTTATTCTCAGCCATTGCCATATTCTAAAATCATTCTCCAAACCGACCACCGAATCCAGAACAGTAGAGAAACCGCGTGTATCGCCTCGAACTCATACAATGCATACAGCAGAAGATGCAGGATACAAGTGCGTTTTCTGTGCCAGAGCGAACCATTCGGCTTTCCGGTGTGAACAGTTCATCAGGCTTAGTGCTGTGGAGCGGAAAAGATTGGTGCAGTCTAAAGCCCTCTGTTTTAACTGTCTCTCTTCTTCTCACAAGCTTAAGTAGTGTTTATCCAGCTGTTGTCGAGTTTGCGGACACAAACACCACACCATGCTGCACGGATCGGAGTCATCATCCGATGATTCGAGTGCCCCAGCCATCGGAAGCAGCTCTTCGCCGCAGTCCCTGTCTCACTATTCGACGAACACGGCAACCAGTAAAGTGCTGTTGCAGACAGTACTGATCAATATCCAGGATGATCATGGCAGAATTCACCAAGCTCGCGCCCTGCTGGATTCGGGCTCGATGTTGAATCTTGCATCCGAGCGACTGATCCAGAGGCTTCGTATTCCCAAGCAACGGGAAACTCATCGCATCGCAGGTATCGGACAGGTAATGTTGCGTACGCAACGATGAGGTTTGAAAATATTCAAAGTTTGAGGTACAATCCAAATTTGTAACTTGTCGTTTGGGATCGTCGTCGTTGGCCGAAATAAACAAAGACACTTCAGAACGGCCCGATGCATGAGACCTACGATAAGCATAGGTCATAAAATCTAAAAAACTAACCCGCTTAGGAGAGCTAGACAGCACGGCGCGACCGCCGACATTGACGAAAATCAACAAGTAAACAAAGAATCATTGGAATCGAGAATGCACATGCACGAATGCACGAATGCACGAATTGAAGGAAAAGGGAAACACGAAAAACCAACACAACGCATAGTTTATTGCACCAGCAACATA
>KB672891.1:2146917-2167324 GCA_000349145.1 Anopheles dirus | reverse complement strand
TCTTCACCAACACAACTCCAACAACAATAGGAAAGAGACGAAAGAAGCCGAAAAGGCTCAAAGTCTCTTAAAGCCATACAAACAACAACAGAAGCTATCTATCACTCAACGAGAGAAGTGCGTACGAACCAAACTATCACAAATATAGTTTGGCAAAAACACAAAGCATAAGAAAAAGTTGATCTTAGCGAGATGGGTTCTCGTAGTAAGAAGTAAGTTGGTAATGGAATTGTAAACTCTGCAACAAGCCAGACGACGCTGAACCGACCATGGTTCAATGCGTTGAGTGTGACCGATAGTACCACTTCACGATGATCGTAGTCAAGATTCTGCGGTCAAAGCTTTAACAGAAGTGCTAAAGCAGGAAAGCGTGACTGAGGCCAGTTGATCGAAACCATATTGAACAAGATGTAACTTGTCGGATGGGATCGTGACCGTTGGCTCAAATAAAGTAATGATTCAGAACGGCCAGGTATACGAAACCTTCGATAAGAAAAGGTTCAGATCTAGGTACAAACAGCACGACGCATATCGACGAGCGAGAATGCAAACTTAGACCTAAATTTATGATTTCCATCCGGGGTAAACCTATTTTTCCAATGTTGTTTTAGGATTTGCATTTATCAGTAACGAGTCCTGGACCTGGTTCCCACATTTACATGCATGTTGGGTTATTCCGCGCTATCTCGTATAGATGCCCACTTTTATGATTCTTGTCCTATTTTCCTGTTACTCTATTTCGCGTTTATGGTTTATCGCTCCTATCCCTTTGGTCGGGAAATGTATATTTATCTATCTTCGTTACGTCTCTTATGGTGTTTCGTGAAAAGGCGATAACGACTTTGACCCATAGCCAGGTATACAATAGAACCAAACAAATTGTTAGTATATAAGTCTGTAAAATTGTAAGAATAAATCAGTATTGACTGTGAACTGAAACAGAGAACGTCTCGTCTTTCATGTTTTGAATTTCTTTGGCCTCTCGTCTTAGTTTCTTGGTTGATACCCTTCCGGGTCTTCTGCCCTCATCCGAAACGTTTCTACGTCAAGGGTCCCACTTTGCGGCATAGCTCCCCACGTACCGAGGAGAACTAGCGGAAGTTTAATGGATCTTCTGATTTAGCAAACACTTGTCGGGCAGAAACCTTATTTCCAAATAAACTGCTATCGGCTGAACAAACGGACTTCGAACACCACACTTTCGCGTAGTCTGGCCTGAGTTCGCCGGTAACAAGTGCATTAGAAAATTTAATTTAAAAAAATGTGGAATTGATGGATAAACCAGCATATCTCAATGATCACAGACTGGTAATGGAAATAATTTTCAAACTTTTTTTTATAATATCCCGGTAAAAGCCGAGTATATGGCAGAAGCCAAAGACGCACTAGAAGTTCAGACTTTGGATGATTTGTGCAAATGGCTTAAACCTTATGCCAAAACAACGGAAATGTTACAAACGATTTCCGCGCACACTCAAAGAGGAAACTTCAATTTTCACGAAACTCAAACTCCCAAAAGGGAATTCATACCAAAGCAAAGCCATACAAATTTCGAAAACCGAAATATAAATCCAATTCTAGCACCAAAAAAGCAAAACTGCTTAATCTGCTGTTAGACTCATGCAACATATACATGTTATTCATTATCAAAAAATGTCCCAAATGAGCGTATCAATATCGCTCAAAATAATAATCTGTGTTTCGGTTGCCTAATATCAAATACTCATTCAATAAATGAGTGTCGAATAAATTAGTGTTCACGAATCATTTCATGATTCACAAGCACGAACAAATAATGAATGAGATGATAAAAAAATATTTTTCAACCAAGGACTTCGGGGTCTCTCCTCTACTATCATCAGAAGAACAACGAGCAAAAGAAACAATCGAGAAAACGCTAAAAAAGGAAGACGGAAAATATTGAGTAGCCCTATTGTGTAAAAATGACGACGTTTCATTTTCAGACAGCGATAAATACGCCTTTCGATGCCGAGAGGTACAAGAAAAGCAGCTAAAGTAGAATCCACCATTACAAGAATGGATGAAGAAAACGTTCCAAGAATACGTTGAAAAGGGTTACCTTAAAAAACTTACAGAAAAAAGAAAATCACCGAAAACCTTTTACATTCCACACGTTATTACCGTAAACAAAAACAAGCGGTAACCTGAACCGAGGTTAGTCTTTGACGCGGCCTCAACAATTCAAGGTGTAGCTATGAATTCTCAACTCATATCAGGACCTGACGAAATGGCCTGATCTGACGAAACCCCGATACCTACGTAATGCAAGTGATGACGTTCGGGACAATGTGCTCACCGGCATGTGCACAAGTAGTAAAGAACCGCAACGCGTTAGAACAACAAGAGACGTGCCCTTTGGCTTTGGAAACTATAGAGAAACAACACTAAGTTGACGATTACTTGGATAGTTTCTTTACACTAAAGGAAGCTATAGCTACAACGGAGCAAGTGATCAAGGTCCATCAAAACGGAGGTTTATTTATTCGGAACTTTACATCCAACAAAAAACAACTATTGGATTCAATTCCAAGTGATCGTGTGCAAGCTTCATCTTCGATAGTGGTGCTAGAAGAAAATAATTCGTGTGTGGAAAAAATACTGGGTGTGCACGGTGGAACACGGTGACGGACACTTTTGGCTACAAAGTGAAATTACTAGATGCAATCGAGCTCAAAAATCTAACAAAGCGTAAGCTATTAAGCCTGGTGATAAGTATATTCGATCCACTGGGGCTCATAAGCTATATTACCATAAATGGTAAGATATTGATACAAGCAGCACATATTGCCACTGAAGAATGGGATTCTGATCTACCGGAACAGCTGAAGAAAAGATTCTAAGAATGGCAACGGCTGTTAAATAGTGCAAAAAGCTGGCGATTATCAGCCAAAAAGTGGCATCTAAGCCAGATATTCTGGAACTACATGTATTCGTCGATGCATCGGAAGAAGCGTTTGCCGCATGTGTATATGCAAGAAACCGACACATTCTACACAGTTAGACTGATCGCGGGGAAAGCCAGAGTAGCTCCAAACAAAGCAACGGATGCGGTGAAAAAAGAGCTGCGACACAGAGCTGACACACAGAGTCAGCGAAATCCTGGAATCCTCCAGCATGGATCAACGGAGATACATACCATCAACGCTGCTGCGGCACATTACCCACCTGAAAAAAATCGTAAGTTGCATACAAAATCGAGCAACATTTTATAAAAACATTACGTATAATAATGTAAAACTGGCAAAAAAAACTCACTATATCGGAAGGCCCAGTGAGAAGGATTTCCCAGTGAAATGGATTCCCTAGAAAAGGGAGTGGAATTATCGAAAAAAGCAGCATTCGGTGCCTTATGCCCTAATTGGACGTCTAAGAGTTTTTGAGGTCTAGAGGACGTCTCGAAAACATAGCTAGTATTGCAGGAAATTCCCGTACACCTATAATTCTTCCACAAAAAAAAAACAGAATCGTGATATTGATTGTTCGACACTACCACAAACATCTGTTCCATCAAGCGGTTAACGTCGTTATAGTCTCCATTCGACAAACTTACTGGATAGTAAACATCAGAAGTGTGCTGCAGTCAGTAAAAAAGTGCTGTTCCTGGTATTCGACCCTAACTTGAGCTACTTGAGCTAACTATCTTAGCATATAAAATGCTACGCACAGAGCCGTTAAGTCCCGAGGAAATCGACACTACAACACAGGAGTTCAGGAGAAATATTTCAGCAAATCTAATCATTATCGATCAAATACCTTCTATGAAAGTGTTCGAAGAACAAAATATTATGGTTATTTTGATTACCATGGTAGTAGTGGAATCCAAGCCCTTTGAAATATTTAAAATATATCCCGTGGCGAACAGATATTTAAACAAAAGAATTAGCCTAAACGAAAGCATTGTGGCTAGCAACAAAAATAATGCATATTTCTTCCCTCAAGACCTTAAACGTATAAATGAAACCCATTTCTTGGAAAATCATCGTAAATTATTTTATAAAAGGACCTGTATCATATAAAAAATGCTAAATAATGAAAATGATTCTTGTAGCTTCGACTTTCTAACTAAACCATATACAAACATGTTTCACATGAAATAAAAATTCAGTGCTCTTTTATACTGACAAACTGAATACAATTTCATTGGAATGTAACAACCGAGCTTTCAAGATAAATACCTATGCAGCCCTAATAAAATTAGATACAGGATGCGTTCTTCGATCAGACAACGAGGAAATAAGGTCTGAGATAAACAACTAAATCAAAGTCAAACACTATTTCGTCAGACATACAGAATCCCCATACAAACAGGAAGCAAATTACTCAGAAGAGAATAAAAACAGTCAAATCATTTACATAATAATATTTACGGGATCTATCATGCTTGAAAGCATAGCAAGCTTAACAATATACATCTTAAAACAGGCCACCTAACAAACCTAGAGTGAGATGTAATTCATAAGGATGAATTACAAGGGGGAGAATGTTGCGTACGCAACGACTAGGTTTGAGAAATTAGGTAAAAATCTGTAACCTGTCGTTCGGACAGGTTACAGATTCCGACGTTCACAGACGTTCCGGAAAGGCCCGATGTACGAAACCATCGATAAGCGTAAAGGAAAAAAAACGACATACCTTAGGAGATACAGGGTATCACAACGCTATCACAACATTTAGTATTAGTACGTCATTCAAAAAGTTAGCAGAGTTAACATTCGTCACCACTGCCCATACACCAGTTGCACTCTATTTACGATGATGCATGAGCATCATCGTAATACTTCCGATGTTACTGTGAGTCATTTTAATATTAAGAAGTGGGACTAGAAAGTGAACAATCGCTAGGGTCAGGGAAATTTGCGAAAGTGTTTCCAAAACAAAACAAGAATCAAGAAAATACGTGCTTTCTGAAGTGTTTGAGTGCTTATGGTGAATAATAATTTCAATCGAAAACAGAAAAGACAGGAATTATATACAAAAAACAGAATGACTACCCCAAGTGGAAGTACGGCCATGTCACACGAAGAATATATTCAAGTTGGTAAAGTTCCAGATTATGTCAGGGATCTACCACTATTCGAAGGAAAGGCCGGTGATTTAATGAAATGGATAATGGAAGTTGAGCATGTACTACAAATGTACGCTAGACTCCCTAGGGATTCTACAGCTTACCATGTAATTGAGGGAACCATTAGGAGAAAGATTAAGGGCGAAGCAGCAGACGTTTTAAATACTAATGGTGTGACAGGTGATTGGTCACAAATGAAATCTATTTTACTTCTCTATTACAAGGATAAAAGAGAGTTAAAAACGCTTGATCATGAACTCAGCGGGATCAGCAAAAAACCAAGTGAAAGTTTAAGTAGTTATTTTAGCAGAGTGAATGATCTACAGAATTCGATCATCATTCAAGTGCAAACCGACCCAAAGTATGCAGTAAATGCCGAAGCTCATTCCTCCTATTTTAGAGAGAAAGCTTTGGATTGTTTCATAAGAGGTCTAGACAATCCTCTTTGTTTTCTGCTTAAGAACAATAATCCCCCTAATTTGAATGCAGCATACAATTATTGTCTTGAATACTGTAACATGAATATGAGGTCAGTACCATTCAAATCTAAACCTCGTACCAATCATGTTCCAAAACCGCGGGATCTTTTTGTTCCATCCATCCATCTCCTCCTAGATGGACCACTCATCCTCCTGCAAACCACCAAGGACTGCCTCTTCCGCCCAGAAACCAGGCATACCAAGAGCAAAATACGCCTCAAGGAAATAACTATTCTCCAGGCCAATATAATCCACCAAGAAATCATTTTTCTGGCAGGAATTCCATTGAACAGTTCAATAATAATTGTTAGGATTAGAATCAGAACTGTTTTAGAATTATTTGTTTCGAAGCTCCATTTAAATACGGCACATATAGTTTTATGTTATGTACAGTTGGAATGATGCGCATATAGTTAAGCCATCTTGTTTTTGTTAGTGTGTGTGACAGCTCAGTGCGCCTTTAAGGAAGGATCGGATTATCCGTGCTAAAAAATGTATATAAAAAGGGGTGCAATTTTTGCAATAAATCAGAATCAAAGAAAAGAGGCGAAAGACACCTAATGGTGCAAAGCCTCTCAAAACCTGAACAACAACAACAGAATCAAAGAAGACGTCATCTAGAGAACATCAGTTGTGAGCATTACGGGCAAAAGGAGATCCGACGGAAGGAGCAGAATTCCGATCAGAGGAAAATTATTTAAAAGAATACACCAAGCTAAAGAATTAACACAACGTAGGGTCCTGCGAACTACCAACAATAATAATCCAGGGCCTATGGAAGTTGATCCTTGAATACGATCGAATAGCTTGAATTACGCCAATCGTAATTTCAATCATAAGAGTGCCAGGTCATCCTAGGCACAGCATAGACAGATATATTCCGTAGATGCTCCACTGGATTATATTGCAGGAGCTCCACCTCTAAACGAAACAAACACGAGAGTAATGTATAGGCCATTTAACGAAACAATTACTCCAGAACACGAAGGAGAGAATCTATTTTATTTTTTTTTTGGATTGGGCCGCATTGGTACCTTCGCGCGGTCGATCCATATCGGCGGAGTCGTTAAGACTCTGGTTTGTTACCCCGTAGCGTAACAAATGGTGGCTCCAGAGAAGAGGTTGCAATAGTTCGCGCGCGTTTTGTAACTTCAGCCGATCAAACTCACGTTGGCCGTTAAGAACAGTTAGGTGAAACCAAGTGAAAGCGTGAACAGCGTAAACACCACTAACGACAGTGGCTTGATTCAAGTGTCATTGGTGCGTAAAACTGAAAGGCCTGGGCCGCATAAGGAACATGGTCGTTGCATCGGTGCATCGGCAAGATGTAAGTGTTCACAGAAATAAACAACAAAGCTACAAAGACCAAGGAAACTGAGGACCCAGCACAACAGTGCATCGAGTGGGTAAAGTGATTCAAATTCATCGAAATTTGAACGGCAGGTAATTGATTTTAAATTGATCAACAACAGTTTTCCCAAAATGCCAGTTCCAGTTTACTACGAATGTAAACAGCAGTTGCCGGTTGTGTGAAAAAGAAGATACAGAGGATCAGAGCATGGTAGATTGCTCTGAATGGGATCGTTGGTTCCATTCAACATGTGCAAGATTGACGAGAAAGCCAGAAAAGCATGAGAGATGGCTCTGCTGCAAATGCACTAAATTTGCCTATGAAATAAATCGCCTCCAGGCGCAAGAAAAGGAAAACACTGCTCAAGGTAGCAATTCTGGCCTTGAGACCGTTTTTAAGGAATTAATGATAGGTCAAAGGAAACAAGCTCAAGTGCAGCTGCAGGAATTTTTAAAGGTCGTTACGACAATCGTAAACGACAATAAGAAACCATTCTCACTAGAAACCTTGGTGAAAAGGCAATCGTTGATGTAATTGCCAAAATTCGAAGGTGATTCAAAAGACTGGCCAAACTTCAAACAAACGTTTGAAGAAACAAATAAGGAAGGGAAATTTTGCAATTTGGAAAATTTAAACGTTATTCTCAAACTTGGAACTAATTCTCAAACCGAGGACCGACGCACCTCAACTTAACCTGAAGAAATATGAGAGTCATCATAATTCTTCTTAAAAATAAGATAAGCGTAGGACTTGAAAGATCATGTTTTCGCGTGATTTGGCCTGCGTTTGGTAACATTGTAACCGGCTACAAGTAGGATTTAGTAGACCATATTTTCCTGTGGTCTGACCTGCGTTTGCTAGGTTACCAGTCGTACAGCGGACTTAGAAGATCATGCCTTCGCGTGATCTGGCCTGCGTATCTCGGTAATATTTCAACTAGTTGTACAAAGGACTTAGAAGATCATACGGTTACGTGATCTGGCCTGCGTTTGCTCGGTAACATTTACCAAAATATAGGAAATAATTCCTTAACCTTGAAAGTCACCATAGAACTGATCAAGAGAATTCTTGTTCTATAGGAATAGAAGAAAAAAAATTAAAAAAAAAATTAAAAAAAGATACAGGTAAAATAAATCCAGAGAGGGAAAATTAATCCAGAGAGGAACTTATTTGGATAACAATTCAGAGAGAGGAGTTAACAACGAAAAATTCAGAGAGGAAAATAATTACGATAAAATCCAGGGAACAGTAAACCCTCAAAAGAAAAAATAGAATTCATATTAGACTCGGCATAGGAAATATAGTTGTCCTCAGTAAGACCCGGATAATTCTGAGATTCAAAAGAAAAAAAGGAATTCATATTAGACTCGTCATAGGACATATAGTTGTCCGTAGTAAGACCCGGCTAATTTTGAGATTCAAAAGAAAAATATGAATTATATCAGACTCGGCAAAGAACATATAGTTGTCCGTAGTAAGACCAGAACTCATTATAGAAAAGAGTAAAAACAACCCAAAAAATGGGCTCTAAAGGGAAAAGGTATTTTGTGAATAATAAACAAGGCCACTGCAGACTTTGCAACAGGCCGGATGAAGATGAACCGACAATGGTTCAATGCGATGAGTGTGACAGATGGTTTCATCTGTCATGCGCAAAGCTTGATAAAAGGGCCTGGCAAGGAAGAGGAATTTCTATACATAAAGTGCAAAGTTTACTTATCCCAATTAATGCCTCTTCCGGACGATCGCAGTCAAGATTCAGCTATTTAAGCGTTAGTTGAAGCTTTAAAGCAGAATGGCATGAGCGATAGCACGTACCTTAAACGAACAACGTTAAGGGCACTGCCGTACTTCGACGGAAGAGAGAAGGATTGGCCTAAATTCAAAAAGGCATTCGATTAAAACTCCCAGGATGCTGGATTTAGCCAATTAAAAAAACATGAATCGACTACAAAACACCTGAACGGGGACGCAGAAAGAATCGTCAAACCACTCTTTTTAGATCTTAAAACCGTAAAAACAAAAATAACGAGATTAGAGGAATTATATGGTAGACCGGAATTGGTATACCAAGAACTGTTGAAAGAAGCTATGAAAATTCGAGTTGATAATAACAAAATTAATAACGTCATTGCTTAGCATTTTCTCATACCTTCGATTATGAGCAAGGGTTTATTTATATTGTTAAAGACTTCAAACACGATGAATGTCGAATAGCACAACTTACAGGAATCATTAAACTATCAGACTATCGTAAGGTTATGAAATCATCAGGAAACAGTACGAATAAAGGAGAAGTGCTAGTTGCAGGGAGTTTGAAGGGAGTTTGAAGGGAACAACCGGTAAGGGAGGTGTTGGAAACATGTTTGTGCATGCTCAAGCATCAAGTATCGGCATGTGCAGCAAGCGTATGCATGTATATGTGCGAATAGGGTGGCGACAGGGGCTAGCGAAGGAAGTGAAGAAAGGAATAAGGAATAGGAATTTTTTCATAGCCTGGACAAGGGAATGGGTTTAATAAAAGAAGGTTTTGGATGTGAGGGCAGTCAGTAGTATTCAAATTGTCAAATGTGTAAGTCGTCCGTAAAGCCATCGCAATACCGCGCCATATAGCCAGAACAATATAATAAATATCAGAACACGGAAGGAATTGTGTTTCGTGACAAAAAAAATCTATTACAATATCACAACGTAGGGTTGGTCACCCAACAGGAGGACTATATGTAACTTCAAGCTACACTTGGGAAGAGGTATTAGTATACTGCCAATACGAAATTAGTATGTACGATTATATCGCAGTAGCCGATATCGAAAATAACCAAGTAAATTTAAGAAACGGCATCGTATGCAAATACTGACGGATGGTGCCTCGACGCAAAGTTTGGCTACATGACATGGCAAGTGGATCTGAAGCAACATTGCGAGGAAACAGAATTTGAGACCATTTACGAAGGGACAGTCAACAAGACCGTTGACAACGAAAGGACGGGGACCGGATCAAATGCGGTATATACCTTGTTTCCAGACACGCATATGTTCTCCGTCAGAGCACGAGACAAAACGCAATTATGTGGATTCGACAGCTACATAACAGAATTTTCGTATTGTAAAATGAAAAAAGAATGATCAGTAAAATGGCTTCCAAAGGGCAAAACTATTTTGTAGATAACAAGACAGGTGTCTGTCGTCTTTGTGCAAGACCTGATGATGCAGAACCGGAAATGGTTCAGTGTGACGAGTGCGACCGATGGTTTCACCTGTCATGCTCCAAGCTAAAGAAAAAGCCAGGGAAAGACGAAGAATTCTTGTGCATAAAGTGCACAGTAGATAGGTCGCTGCATACAGCGATAGCAGATAACGCGAGTCAGAGCTCAGCAGTTCAAGCGTTTGTGGAAGCATTAAAAATAAACAAAGCCAGCGAGAGTTTGATCTTTAAAAAAACAACTCTCATGTGCCTACCGTATTTTGACAGTGAAATTAATAGTGATAGTGATAGTAAAAAACAACTCTCATGAGCCTACCGTATTTTGATAGTAAAATTCAAAAAAGCATTTGAAGAGACGTCTAACGAGACAGAATTCAGCCAGTTAGAGAATATGAATTGCCTTCAAAAGCATCTCAAAGGAGATGCAGAAAAGTGTGTACGGACAGTTTTTTTTGGACCCGCGTAATGTCGGATTAATAATGAAAAGACTGGAAGAAGTCTTTGGAACACCTGAAATAATGTTCAAAGATCTTTTAAAAGGATCTCTAGTTTGAATCAATGGCGATACGTACCAACTAAACAAAATCCGGCAGATATTGGAACCAAGTTAGTGAATGACACGCGTCCATGGTTCGATGGGCCAACGTTTCTGTGTAAAGAAGAAACATTGTGGCCTAAGGCTTACCAAGCACCAATAACCACAGAAGAGCTTCGTGTAGTTGGTATTCATCGAGAGAACTTCATCTTTGAGGAAAATTACTCACGCTGGGAACGACGTCTCAAACATGTGACCTATTTGAAGAAGTTTACGGGTTTTGTGAAAAATAAAAGATTCGAAAAAAAGATAAGTAATGCGAAAAACGCACTCTATCGAATAATCCAATGGGAAGGATTTCCTGAAGAAATAAAAGCATTAAAAAATCAAAAAGAGATAGAGAAATCCAGCAACATTCGGACCCTGATGCCTTATTTGGATGAACACGGTGTCCTAAGATCCAAAGGAAGGTTAGAGAATATAAGTGCAGTTCCGAAAAGTGCAAGAACCCCAATTCTGCTTCCCTACAAGGGGAGAATAGTGAGAATGATTTCACGAAGCTATCATGAAAAATACCTCCATTAAGCCGACAATGTGGTAATAGCAGCACTACGACAAACATTCTGGATCGTTAATATCAGAAATGTGTTAAAAAAATTTAAAAGCTGCTGTCAAAAATGCATTCTATACGCGGCAATCCCGAAAGCCCCAATGATGGCTACCAGCCTTTAGGTGTAATCCTTACAATCCACCTTTCTTCTTCGGGAAAATGTTGCGAACGCAACGAAGGTTTGAATCAATTGCCATCAAAACTTGTAACTTATCGTTCGGGATCGTCGTCGCTGGCCTAAATAAACACAGACATTCCGGAAAGGTCTGACGTACGAAACTGTCGATAAGCGTAAATGAAAACTACATGCCCTAAGAAATACAGCGTATCACAACGCCATCGCTGCAAGACGAATAGTCCTAAAACAACAGCACGGAACATTACGCGAGATAGGAAACCGAGCATGCATCGTAAACGATCGTGCATTGCAGCGTGGTACAAACGAGGATCAGTTTATTGCCATAAGCAATAAACAATCATAGACAGGAAATGGAACAAGGTTTTACCAGATTGGGATTTCCAATGACCAGTGAGTACATCCTCTCACAAATACATGAAACTTCGTGTAGCGATTCTAACTAACACCATCAACATTTTTTAGAATATAAGCGATTGAAATTGTTAAATAAAATTTGTATTAATCTTGAACTGAAACGGAGAACGTCTCGTCTTTCGAAAGAAATTCTTTGGCCTCTCGTATTAGTCTTGGTTGATACTCGCCCCCGGGTCTTCAGCCCTCATCCGAAACATTGTTGTTCCGACTATTCCACTTTCGCGGCATATGTTCCCACGTACCGAGAACACTAGCGGGAAGTTTAATGAAGAAATTGGAGCAATAATGCCTTCGGGCAGAAACCCAACATTTATTCGGCTAGCGGTTAAGCAATGGACTTTGAAGGCCAAGTGGAATAGGCTTCGTGTGCCCTGACCGGAGCTTCGCCGTTAACACCTAAGGTGGCTGCTCAAGTAAAATATTGTATACGGAACTGTCGTGTTTGTAACGAGTGTAAATACGATAGAAGCCCAATAAATCAATCCATGCAAAAAAAAACTCCTTTGCCAAGTGCACCGTTTGCAATACTGCATGATACAATGAATAATTACTCAATAACGGTTCGAAATCCGTTTGAAATAATTGTTGCGGTAGCAACGTTAGGTTTGAACGAAACTAGATTGAACAAGATGTAACTTGTCGGATGGGATCGATACCGTTGGCTCAAATAAAGTAATGATTCGGGACGGCCAAGTATACGAAACCTTCGATAAGAAAAGGTTCAGATCTAGGTACATACAGCGTGACGCATATCGACGGGCGTACTTGCGATAACGACGACCCATAGCCAGGTATACAATAGAACCAAACAAATTGTTAGTATATAAGTCTGTAAAATTGTAAGAATAAATCAGTATTGACTGTGAACTGAAACAGAGAACGTCTCGTCTTTCTTGTTTGAATTTCTTTGGCCTCTTGTCGTAGTTTCTTGGTTGATACTCTTCCGGGTCTTCTGCCCTCATCCGAAACGTTTCTACGTCAAGGGCCCCACTTTGCAGCATAGCTCCCCACGTACCGAGGAGAACTAGCGGAAGCTTAATGGATCTTCTGATTTAGCAAACACTTGTCGGGCAGAAACCTTATTTCCAAACAAACTGCTATCGGCTGAACAACGGACTTCGAAGACCACACCTTCGCGTGGCCTGGCCTGAGTTCGCCGGTAACATTGGTGGAGGAGGAACCTCCAGAGAGGAACAAATTTCCTCATTTCCAAAATTGTAACGAGAACTGCTCGGCAATTTATTCAAGAACGAACCTGTCTTCAGAGAAGGCGTTCTGATATCAAGGTCAAAAGGCTATTAGGAACAGGAGAACTCTACCTGTTTGGAAAAATCCTTCGGATATTTTATACCGACCTACAAGCTACCTTGAGCAATAGCAATTCTGGATAGGACAGATTCTGGTTTTCAGATTCCTATACCAGATTCAGGAAAACAAGAGAATTCTTGATCAACAGGAAAAAGTAGAAAAATTTAATCTTAGCGAGATGGGTTCTCGTAGTAAGAAGTACTTTGTTGACAACAAAGTAGGTCACTGTAGACTCTGCAGCAGGCCAGACGACGCTGAACCGAGCATGGTTCAATGCGATGAGTGTGACAGATGGTTTCATCTGTCATACGCAAAGCTTGAGAAGAGGCCTGGCAACGGGGAGGAATATCTTTGCATAAAGTGCAAAGTCGACTTATCTCAGTCGATGCCTCTTCCCGACGATCGTAGCCAAGATTCTGCTATCAAAGCTTTAGTCGAAGTACTAAAGCAGAAAAGCGTCTCTGAGGCTACGTACCTCAAACGAACAACGCTGATGCATTTACCGTATTTTGATGAAAAACCCAAAGACTGGCCTAAATTTAAAAAACGCATTTGACGATACCTCGAAGGAAGCTGAATTTAGTCAGCTTGAAAATATGAATAGGTTGCAGAAGCACCTCAAAGGGGAAGTGGAGAGAAGCGTAAGGCCATTATTTCTTGATCCGCAGAACGTGAAAGTTATATTAGCGAGATTGGAGGAACTCTATGGTAGACCAGAATTGGTTTACCAAGAACTCTTAAAAGACGTTACGAGAATTCGAGCGGAAAATAATAGAATCCCAGAACTAAGCGAGGCATTGTAAAATCTTGTAACAAACATTCAGGTTATGAAGAAAACCGCTTATCTTTACGATCATCGGTTTATCGATGAACTGGTTGGAAAAATGCCAATTCACCTTCAGGTAAAGTGGATAGAGCACAAACAAACATTTGTCGAGCTGGTTACTCCCAATCGCTAATACAATTCGTCAACTTCCAAAGCGAAACGATTGCTTAAGTACCCATGAAGGGCATATAAATTATTACTATCCACAAAGAAATAGAATTGAACAACTAGAAAATGCAACAGAGAATCAAATATGGAATTCTCAAGAACATAATAGCGAAGAAAGAGAAAGTAATGAAAATCAATTAAATCACGTAATGGCACACACACACTCTCTGCATAACCCATTAATAGGAAAATCAGGTGCTGCAGAAGGCAGCGAAAAGGTAAACAAGGATGAGGGTGATAACAGAAAGAGAAAAATACAGAAGACTGGAAAGGTTATGCAGAAGAAAATGCTAAAAAGCAAAATGAACAGAATAAGTTCTGATGAAAGCAAACGTCAACCAACAGATAAGAAATATATTACTAGCATAGGGATAAAAGGAAAGAAGTCGCATGAAATCTCAAATCACGAAAAACTCGTTGCGAAAGTACAACCCTCGAACGAGGACACCAGCAATGAGTCAAATCAATTGCAATTATTCGCTGCAAGCCATCATATCGAGCAACAAAAATCATACAAGACACAAGAGCAAGTAACAACAGAAATCATAAGTAGTGAAATTAAATCATTCAACTGTATTTCGATGAAAACAAGTATCGAGAAAGGATCACAGGGCAAACCGTTCATAGCAACACCAGAAAATTCAGTATGTGAAACGCCCATCGCAATCAAAACTGAAGCTCAACAAGAAGATGATGTCAATATTAATTTTCAAACAAATACGTTGATGCCAATTAGCAACAACACGCTGGTCAACTTAAACGAATATTCAACAGAATTGTTAACCAGTCAATCAACGAATATTCAACCAGTCAACCTAAGCAATATTGATGAAAGCACTTCATCAATGATGGCATCAAACAAAAGAATGAAAACGGTAAACACATTAACCCCGATCCAGACGAATGTAGTCTAACTATTGCTGTAAATCGCAGTCAGCATAACGAAAACTTAAGAGTAAAGGAATCATTTCTACAAACTGCTCAGCGCAAGTACCAAGCAGTCATACCCTTGGAAGCGATGATGACAAGCAGCTACAAGCATCAACCTGCGTACGAGAAGGACGTCTTTTTCAACCATTTCGGGACTATGCAGCCGTCGAAGGTACTTCAGCTTCAACCAGCTGATGAAGGAAGACACATCTCTGAAGGCGCTATCAACGACAAGGCAGAGTTTGAATTGCTGATGAAACCGTATACAATCTTAATCGAACGCCGTATGATTTGAGAAAGCGACATTATTCGGGAGAAGTGAAAGAGGTTAGCGAAACTTTGAGCAGAAGTATCGTACGAGTACGAAAAAGAACTAAGTTCGCCGGTAACAAAAATCATATAATGATCCTAGAGAAAACATATTTTCTTACATGTGTAGATACATTATCTGCAAATGCACTAGCGATGAAGTTTCATTCCAGGGGCATCGCAGATGTTTTTCCAGCGTTAAAAGAGGTTATATTGAAATATAAACCACCCGATGTGGTTGTTATAGATGGAGAAAAGTCGTTGAATTCTAATATAAATCAAATCACTCCTTATGTGACCCCACAGGTAGAAGTTGAGAGATCCCAATTGAACTTTACTTGAAATTCATCGCATTACCTCCAAAGCTCAGAAGTTCTTGTACATATACGGGTATTTTCACTACACGAATAAACTCGTCATAGTTCATGGTAGTAATCGAAAACAAAAATGCCACTTTTCACTTTCCTATTCTGCATCTTGCAACTTATGTTCCCTATATATTTCTACACTGATTTTGGCTATTTTTGATTCGCACTGCGTATACTTTCACTAACTTCTACAAACTTTCACTTTTTCTACTAACGATTGTGCGGATCATGCTGCTGCCGATGACTGCTGCTCGATGCGTTGGGTGGTCCCGGTTAGGCACTGCCTACTACAGTCCTTTCAGCGTCTGTTCGGGGACTTTTCCACAGACCACGATGACGTATTTCTCCATGTCGATGTGCAGGGTTTGTTTCGGTCACTGTATCATCACTTTACTTTTAGGCACGGAGGTCACTACAAAGGCGCCAGTTACATTTCAGGATTGGGTTGTTGGACGGACGTTCGAGGCAACGAATAAGACGACGACTTTGTTCGCTGACGGTTCGACGTAAAGTGTTTCTTTATTTCTAAAAACTGTTCCACATCGATTCCAGGGTAGTGGAAAAAGAAGGATAAAGGATACGTTGTTTCACTGCTGGTATGATAGTGACCGTACCTGTTGTCGGGTATTTCCAATATGTCTCTGCTAAAACGTCTGGCTCGGCACATGTTTATTCAGGTGCAAGGATCTAAACGATCGGATGAAAATACATGGCCGACGGGTGGTCGGAATATGTTACCTTTGTATGCTGGTTCGATGCAGGCGTGAAGGGTACTTTATGATGGTGATATCTGGATGATCTGGTCTGGTTGAATTGTTAACGACGAGTTATGCGTCGTGTGGTCTATTTACGTCACAAACAGGGGCAGACGCCAGACGGGTAGACGTTATAAACGGGGTACATCCGGTGTAAGGGTTGTGGCGACGAGTGTTACCTCGCTCACTGGATGAGAACGGTAGAAATGATCCGATTCTTGTACCGAGTGAGCGAGATCCGCACGATAAAAATGGGATCATCGAAATTTTCCGCACACACGATCGGTTGCCATACGGTCGTGCGAAAGAGCTGCCGCACGCGCTAAGTTCTGTTTACTGATCGAACCACACTGCACTTTCACTTTCAAAAGAATCGTTTTCCCATGCCTAGTATGAACGATCAGAATGTTAGAAGTGTATCCATCTCACAGCGTTACAAGAGAATCCCAGCCTGACAAGTTTCGTGATAGTACATATGTGTCCTCACGATCGACCAGGTTTGTCTTCGAGTATGCACGTTATCCGGTATTTAAGTGAGTGTTATTGACCGTTCACAGTCGCCAATTCTGTATCTCGACCATTTTGGCTCAAAGATCCAACGCCATTTGCCCATCTCAGTCCTGGTCTACCATGTCTATGCATATGGATAGCTTAAAATGACTTTACGGGCTAGATCGACCGGAATTACTCCACTGATATCACCAGCCCACCAAAGTCTGATGCATTAGTGGCTCCTCCATTATCCTTCCACACACGCGGGAAATGTGTACAACAATCTTACAACACCTGTCTCTTGAAAGCGAATAAAAGATCTTCGTCAGATTTGGACAGGGTTCATGCGTTTCAGTGGGGTATGTGAGTATTGGGATTATGAAAAGTAACGTTTTTTCAGGCTGGAATATGATCATACTGCCAGCATCCTTTCGCCTAGTTCAAAATCAATGTTATTATCTGAACTGACTCTTGACCTAAGATAGGAAAAGTTTTAGACGACTTCAAACGAAGGACGATTGTTACAAACTACGCTGGTGATGCCACTATCAAGTAGGTTATTGTTCGATCCTTTGGTTTGTCAGTCAAGATCTGGGTTGACTTTTAGATAGTGGCCTTCGAAGTTTACACCCACCCCGAGTCACGGATAACCTTCTCTAGCGCTGCCACTAGTATTAATCTATAAAAATATGTTCGTTATGTTCAGCTTTTCTTCATGTACCTCTTGAACGTCTAAGAACGTTGTTGCAAATTAAAACTGGTGACCGCGCAAAGAAATATATTCTCACCACCGGCACACGCAGTGATCAATCATATTCGACCACAGCATCACCATTCCGGCATTCCCCATTTGCCACGTTACGGCGCGGCTCTACCGTGCGTGTGATTCATTACGCCTGCAGTGACCCATTAATATTTAAAGAAGCAGGCGCACAACAGCATAACAATAATCTTCGCCAAACCGGTCAAGCCGTAAGCTGGAGGTGGTGGCGGCGAAGGTGCCGTGCAAAAAAAACACACTCACACACACGATGACTTTTGGAAAGTTGAACTCGTCGGGGGAGACACATCACGGAACCGAGAGCACGCGTACGCGGGAGCGTTCAGAAGATTTGAAAGTAAATACGCACGCCAAACGAACGAACGGCTGCGAAAGTTGAACCTCTCTCGATCCTGCGTCCGTCCGTTCGATCGGTGAATGAAACGAACGGAGTAGTAGAGCACGCAGCGCAGCAGAGATAAGAGATAGTGCGCACTCAATAACGGCATGCGCGAAACACCGTGGACAACGTGGAAGGATACGTTTAAATGATGCTGAAAACATGAAAAGGAAACTAACTGCCAGAAATACGACTTCATTTCTGTACACATGCAGAGGAATGTGAGCGTTCTTTCGCTCCCTCTCTCGCACTCTCTTTCTCTCTTCTATCACGGTGCCTCCGCTGTGCGTATCGCTCGTGCGTTGTTTGCCTTTCTTGAGCTTTGTTTTTTTTCTGTGCTCTCTTTCAAAATACGCATATCTGTATTGCACAGGCGTCGAAGCACTCGAATTTGGCCTAATTAATACCGTGAGACGTTACTAAATTTAGAACGATCCGTATTTTCAACGGCAATCACCGACAGACACCGGTGCGCGTGCGAGTGTAGAGCTAGCAAGTTTAACGGCTGTACAAATGTGGTCTGCCCGGACGTTAGTCAGGTCATGTCCGAAGGTGTGTGTGTGTAATGGGAGGAAAACCATTTTCGGTCGATGATTCACTGCCATATTTTCTTTCCAACGTACACCCCAAACAAACGTGCGAACGACAAGTGGTTAAGATCAATTAATTTTGTTGAATTTATTTCGTATAAATACCCTTATGCAAAGTAACTAAAATAATAAATTGCCTTAGCTGCAATTTTAAGACAAGTGAAGAAGAAAAAAAAACTTGAACGACGGGTTTTCGCATTCATATGTTTTCTAACGTAGTATTCACAAGTTTTCTTCATTTTTTAATAGTTTAACAGTAACGAGGAAGGTTGTAGCAATGAATACGACGGTAGGAGCGCGTCTTGGGCAGACGGTGACGACGGACAGCAGGGGACACGTGAGAGGGTGCGGGGCAAACTATTTGATGACTACGCGCGAGAAGCGGTTTGTTCAACGGCGAACGATCCACAAAAACCGGGAATTTTGATTCTCAGCGGTCTACAATCCGGGAAGCCAAAAACTGATGTTAAAAAGGTGTGTGAAAAATATAGATATATATATATGTATATGAAGCGGCATTTTGGACCAGCTCTCGTTCGGTTTGTCACTTCCCGAGCCGTAGATTGTTGGTTGGCAGCCTCTAAGACTCCCCTCGCGGTCTCCCCCTAACCCGAAGTCCCACCCGAAGGCACCCGCTCAGTCCAGCTGCTGTCCACTGCATTTCGCGCTCGTTCACACTCTTACCTCCCATGTATCTTCAATCTCACTGATTTACTTACATATGCACTTTAAATTTGTTATTAATTTGATCACCTACTTTGCATTCCTAGTACTCAGTCAATCCATCTGGCATATCCGCGTGCGACCATTTCTTTATTAATGAAAACTACATTCTGAAAGAAAAATGAGCAGAAAAGAGGTACGTATTTTAGAATGTGGGTCATGGTTAAGCATAGATTAGCTGACGCGGGGCCATTAGTCGGGTGGGGGGAAGAGAAGTTGCCGTGTAATAATCAGCGCGGGGGCTGCTGTTGGGCTGCTGCAAAATAGCTCATGATTCTATCAGCTATGTACATTTATTGAAAGCGACATTTTCCAATTGTGCCCCACTACCACAGATACCCCCGTAAATAACAACATGCTCCATTATCAAACGCGCTATCGCTTAGTTTCTGAGACCAAAGAAAAAAACTGACACATCCATACCTACAGAAACCTTGCGACCTCCCGGTAGAACCTAAGAAGGCTGGAGGCGCGAGAGGCAAGATAAGGGCGCCAATCTGACCGCGACTATAAACATCTACCCGCAGCAGCGAACTAAAATTTGATAAGCTAGTGCGATTGTTCAAAGACTAAAACGGCGAATATGAGCGCACTTTAGCAACCGCTGCTTATGGTGTGGCAATGCGACAAGGTAGAAATTGAAAAATGCCACTTTTAAAATAGAAAGTAAAGTACTGACTACGTTAACTAGCCAGGAACAGCTGTTGTTGGTACTTACATCTTTTGCTATTGAAGAGAATAGAAAAATTTCCGGGATACCCTCGGCCGTATATCCCGCTACTTGTGCCTGCATAATTGCATTGCTTGTTAACCTACGGAACAGTTCGGTGGCTTCCTCGGACCAGGTATTTTGGCTTTCATCTGCAGGGAGAGGGAAGCAGACAAACAGATACACGTTAGAACCAACCGGTCCGGTCTCTCTCTCTCTCTCTCTCTCTCTCTCTCTCTCTCTCTCTCTC
>KB672891.1:2119280-2137914 GCA_000349145.1 Anopheles dirus | reverse complement strand
ACGGAGAGCCTAAGTATCCTACGAGAGGCGTCGGATCCGTACCCGTACCAGTGCTGTATTTCTACAACACTGTCTACAGAACAACATCACCATCACCATCAATATCCACTATACAAAAATATGCCCAGCAAATTGACATGGCATGGAACGTTAGAAAATGTTCGCAGATTCATTGGAAATATTGTCAAAACATTTAGCAAAAAACGATTGCGAATGCGTTCTAAGTTTCGATGAGATGGATGTTGAAAATGTTTTAAAGTATGATCCGGATTCTGCTGAAATGTTAGAACCACATAACTTTCTACAGCTTGTAATGGCAAGAGGTATATTCAACAATTGGAAACAGCCTATTTTCATTGGATTTGATCAACGTACGACAATAGAAATCATTCAATTTTATTAACTCTAATAGAAAAGCTAGCTGAACATCAAGTTAACGTAGTTGCAATAGTAAGCGATAATTGTCCAACTAATATAAGTTGCTGGTCCCAACTAGGAACACATGACTTTCCACATCCAGTTACTAAAAACAATGTTTTCGTAGTTCCCGACGCACCACATCTTTTAAAATTGACTAGGAATTGTTTAATAGTATTTAGTAATGACAAATCAAGAGAAACAAAACGTTAGACGAGCAGCTCAACTTTTATCACGTACAACTTCTTTAGCACTTAGAAGATATAACCAAGACGAACTTGCCAAGCATTTAGCAGATTTTATAGATAAAATAGATATTTGGTTTAGTGTTTCAAATTTTTATTCACCAATAACAAAACTTGATAACAAAAAAAAACTTACTGTGGAAGTGACGAACAATTAAAAGGTCTAGATAACATGTTTGAATTAAAATCCAATAGCATCGTAATAAGTAATAATAATATGCAGACATTTCAAAATTCGCAATGCAAATAACTTCTCTTAAAACGCTATTTAATGATGTGAAGAAAAAACACAACATCTCATTCATAGTAACGTACAAGGTATATGAAAATGATTCAATGTTTAAATACAAACTAATACAAATTACTATTTTTTTATATTTATCATTTTTTTATTTATTTACCAGTTGAATCAAGTTGTTTTAGATATTTTTTGCTCAGATCCGGCTGAGGTAAGGAGTGTACGACCATCCATCTCCTATAAGCTGTATTTATTGTTAAGAAAAAGGGGGTCGCTTGTGCGGAATAAACAGATAAACACGTCTTGCTCGTATGGTGGTCAAAATGCAACTGAACTGTTGTTGTTGTTAGATTTATTAGAGAGGCTTTGAGCCACTGGCTTCTTTCGCCTCTTACTGCAACTGAACTGTATTTCATCATTCGTTCCTTATATATAAATGTATATGTGTGTGTGTATACATTTGTGTACTTATCCGATTCTAAGAAATGAACGTTGGTATTTATTTCTTCTCAATATTTATTGCATAAGAATAATGATTCTTGGAAAATCGCCTAGTATTCTTTACAATCAAACTAATGCAGAACAGCGAAATAGAATAGAACAGGATACATATATTACAGCACTGGATACTGAAGCAGAACCACTCGACGAAAATAACCCAGAGCAAAAAGAATTTATCGCAGCAGATTTTTTTTACTAGAGCAGAAATCAGTCCGATATTTCCAGACGTAGAAGAGATGAAAAAAGTAAATGGTATAATTTGGAAGGATAGTAGTGATGTACTTAGTTCAGTTTCTAGCGCACCTCTTAGCATTACAGTACAGGAGGGTGATGGTTTATAATGAACCATTATGGGTTATAATTCAAAAACTATCGCTACAAATTTCCGGAGTTGAACATAGGTTGTAATACATTTAAAGAAGTAACAGATCATAGTTATAGTCAACCATTTGTAAACTATCTATCGGTAAGTGGATTATTTAAATCTTCTATAGAGTTTTCAGAAAAAAGGCAAAAAATTGAAAATAATTTTCTCAAACTACATCCCGCTGGTGGATTATCCAAACGGCCAGGTATTGTTAGGAAATTACTACTCAGTATAAAAAGGCAATTAGCAGATTTACCATTGAATGTCAGAAACGGCTGATAGTTTAAATGCGATATATAAATTTAACAATAGCTGTAACTAAACAAAATCAGTCAAATTCTAGACGAAAATGTCAGCAACAAAATCGGAAAGCCACTAAGGAAATGAAAAAAAAACTAATTCTCATTAATGTGTTTGCCTCTAATATTGTTTATAAATTGTTTATAAATTTGATCATATTATTTTCTTTTCGGAATGATTTATGGGAGCATATTTTACATACTTTAGCAACGCATATGGCTCGTAGTTTATGGTTAGAACAGAGAAATTTAATTTAAATTCGTAGAATTTTAATAATATACAGAATATAAGAATATAATATACAGTAACAATGAATACATAGTATGAAAAAGTACAGCATAAGTAGCTGTTGTACCGAAGTTTGTCTTACTAATAAACATTATGATGATGATAAGATTAATATTTTTTTTATTAATGTTATTAATGTTATTAAATATTTTGCCCTGATAATACAATAACATTTTGTGAATTACGTGAATTCGTTTTCAGTGTATGCCATGGCAAAGAAATCGTAGTGTTGCGATGAAACAATACTTCAAAGCTAACTAGCCACTGTGTAAATAATAAGACCAAAACTTACTCTCGAATACACCGCGATACAGCTGATCGCGTCCTCGTTGATATAGTTCCATGTATCGTTCAACATGCGAACATAGTTGGGCTTCTGTTCCACATCGTCCTCCGTTAAGCTTCCGACCTCGGGTCACGAACCGGCAAACTCAACACTGTCCTCTCAAGATTTAACAAACTGGTTTTTACGCAAGTAACCGTTTCGAAGCAGAAATCGAAGCAGTAACTGGCACAATAGCAACATGCACTGTTTGCAAACAACACTAATACAATTCACATGGGTCCATCAACAAAAAATAAATAACACGTTGTCTAGTTTAACACGTTCTATAGCCAATTGATTAATTTAATATGTCATTGTTTCTTTCACACTACACTTCACGTGTGTTTCTTCATGAAAAAAGTAAAATAAACTGTCGCATATCGTTTATTCATAACCGATCGTTTGAATAACGAAATTTCGAAATTCGAACAGCAAACAAAACATCGTTTGACAGATAGGCGGCCGGGTGTCAAGCGGCTTGTACACCCCACCCTATGAGCAGAGGTAGTGACGAGTCACCAGATTTGCCACCAAAGCATCACCGCCGGCATGTATGATACACCGAAACGCATGAGTGTTGGTGTGCTGTCGTGTAGGTAGCCTGCCGCACGTATGATAGTTTGCGTACTAGGGGCCCGCTTTAATTTCTTCTTCTTGGTTTCGTGTTTGTTTTCTTCTGGATCATGCATCAACACTGTTCCTCACTCTTTTTCGCCAGCACGCATAACATCTTTCTCACTGGAGCATATGAAGACAAAATGAAAACAATGTGAGAATATGGTTGAGCTGTTGCTCGGAGTATATTTTATTAACTTTAACAACGTTTCCACAACATGATTTTGCCAAATAAACATTGTCTTTTCGCTCAGTAATATTGACTTGCCGGAAAATAAAGGCGCCGTGCCATATCTAAAGCACAAAATCAACCGATCTAAATGCTCACAAAGTCAGTTGTATCTTTTATCGGACGATCATCTGTACGCACACGCATCCTTTACTCATATTTTTCATGCAAATATCATACAATATGCTATACTCGGATACTTGCTTTTAAAGAGGTGAATGTTCTCGATATTCGTACCACATTTGGTACTGCTACTCGATGCCGACGGAATGTGTAGAAAGAGACTTTACACGGACATGCTCCTCCGGTACCAAATGTAAACAAAATACAGCTTATGCACTTTACTCGAATGAAAAATGTTTCACATTGAATGTTTGCGCAATGCGCCTGAATTGCAGGAAGGAGATTTACGCGCACTTGGTGTTTTCGAGCGTAAGGTGCTACGGTCGATCTTGGGAGAAGTATGGGATGCGCATGGCGCTTGGAGACGGAGATGGAACGACTAGCTGTATGAGCTGCTAGGTGATTCTCCGATTGGAATCCTGGTGAAAATCGGAAGACTAAGATGGCTGGGGCATATAGCGAGGAGGCCGGTTAGCTACCCAGCCAGGGAGGTCATCGAAAGGGACCCGACAGGCACGCGGAGAAGAGCGGCGCAGCGAGTACGGTGGCTTGACCAGGTCGAGACGGACTTGCGGGTGATAGGTTTACCGAATTGGAAATCTGCAGCACAGGAGCGGGCGTTATGGCGCCATATTTTGTTCGCGGCACGAGTCGACCTGCGGCTCTAGTCCGTTTATATATACCTGAACTGCAAGCGGAGTTTTTTGTTTACCTGTTTGAGCTGAAAGTTCACCCGGAAAATCCATGATATCGCCACTGCGTTCAATTGCACCACCATCGTCAACGCTAGCTGATTCACAAAGCCTCAAATTTAACAACACCGCTCTAAAATGAAAACATGATTATAGTCAGCCGATGATCGGAGCTAATTTCTACTCTACTTATAGGCCAATTACACTTGGTAGTTTTGCATGGAATCTGGCTGTCAAAAATCTACTTTTGTATGGCGAAAGTAGGGTTTTGACAGCCAGATTCCATCCAAAACTACCAAGTGTAATTGGCCTATTACAGATATCTTTAAAGCAACATCGGAGAATGAAGACCACCTTCCTTACCATCCCATCACAGGGATGGAAACACATGTTCACACTCACGCACAGAGTCAGGTTCTTAGCCATCTCTAGAACACGGATCGTGTGGTGTATGAATGTGATGTGCGGTGTGGGGGGGTGGGGAAGGGGGAGGTGTGCTTTTTTAGCTTTTTGTTGTCAGAAGCTTTTTTTGGTGGTATAAATACTTCCGTTCGACCGTCGAACAACCTGTTTTTGCTACCAAAATTCCGGTGACTTTTCACCAGAAAATCCACCGTTTTTGGTGATCGTCTGCTGATTGGGCCGTCGAACAACCTGTTTTTGCTACCGAAATTCCGGTGACATGTCACCGAATCCGGTGACTTTTCACCAGAAAATCCACCGTTTTTGATGACCGTCTGCTGATTGGGTTATCAAACAGCGCAAAAGGAGAAAACTGCAAATCTGTCATTTTGATGATAATAAATGATCGAGAAAACAGCAAAGCGATTGTGAACCAGCGCAAAAATAATAAACGCAGTGCTTAATCGGAAATAACAACACCGTCGTAATGGCTGGGCTGGTACAGGACTGCTTCTCCATCGGCAGCACAGTGGTGTGTACGACGTGCTACAATGCCAACATCGAGGGCGAGGTGTTGGCGTTCGACCAGCAAACGAAAATGCTCATACTGAGTATCCTTTTCAAAGTGGCGAGAAAGTAAACCGTACCGATGGAAAATACCGTTCTCCAATATTGCTGGTCTCTTGGCCGCAGGGTTGTCCCCGCAAGACCCGCGCAGACCCGCGGCGAAATAAGTGTTGTCCGCTCCGTATTGTTTACATACCGAACTGGCCCCCTCCGGCTAGTGTGGTTACCGTTGTTTGCATTTGCTCCCCCGTAATCGTAAGGTTCTCCTTAACTAGCTTTCTTCCCCGCTAAACAGAATGCCCATCGGCGAGCAAATCCGCAAAGCTGAACGACGTCTACATCGTCAACCTGGCGATGTGCAGCGATGTGCAGGTCAAGAAAGAAGTCTGTATAGTGCCGGAGCAGCCATTATCGTTAAATCTGCAGCGCGTAAGTAGTGTTGCTTCACATGCCCCGTGGCCCAAGAGGGGCTTGGGCAGCGCTGCAGCGAACAGCGACACTCTTTGCACTACATGCCGCCCCCCTCTTTAGCCAGTGCACGTTTGCTAGTAACTCTCGCTTCCTCTCGCCTTCAGTTGAGCACTCGCGCCAGGAATCAGGTGGAACAGAAACGACTTCAGCTATCCGCGCTTTCCGCTGGGGCCAGTCCCGAAGGTCAGAACCTTTTCATGGCAATCGCACGCACCATCAATCAGGTGAGTTTGCCGAGTTGTTCTTAACTCTTTTGGTCCGTGTTTGTCACCACGCTTGAGCTACATCATGTTATCGCCACTCACGTACACGAAGAATGTTCCCTCCCGCCTTGCGCCGAATAAGCTAATAACCCACACCGCGTACCGCGCTGCCTTTCGTTGTAGGTCACCTGGTCCGGTCCAAATATTGTGGTCTTTAAAGACGTCACGATAACACCTCCATACAAAGTAGACAACGTGAACTGTTCATCCGACCAGCGACAGCTGAGCTACGTGAAGAAAATCGTAAGTGTTGACCTCGAAACCGGGCCACCCCAGTGGACTGTTCGATTCACATCCACGCACTCCCTTGCCGCAGGTGGAAAAACATGAAAACGATCAAGCCAACACAAATCAAAGCACATCGGCAGCGGACATAGCTGCAAACTGATTCTCCAGCGGAAGGAAGTGAACGCGCGGCTGTCGCGGGGCGTGAATGGGGACGACCGTGCCGAAGATGTCCACCCAGCATTGTACCGCACGGTACTACGGGCGTATTCTTCGGGTGGTCAGTTTGCTTGGATGATGATGATAAGATTGATGAATGGGGCGTGGGATGTGGCTAGGGTCTGGATACGGTTATGGCGGTTAGAGAAGAATAGATTGAGTAAAATCCCAACAAAAACACAACAACAAAACAGTGAATGTTGATTTCTCTTGGCTGCGGTGGTCCTTTCTTTTCCCATTTCCATATCGCACGCGGAAACGTGTCGTTTTTTGGTTGGTACCTCCTTGTCGATCTAGAAGATAGCCTTGTCCTGGACAAAAAATGTTCTCGTAATAGTGGCACGTAAAATGCATCGCAGCAACCACGAATAGGTGGTGCCCTTTCTTTGTAAGCAAAATTAACTTATCATTTGTGAAGTCTCTCTATTTTTATGTACAGTATCTCAATCTCAATGCGGAACGCCATGAGTACTGATCGTTTTGATGTATTAAATTGTATTTATTGATGCTAATTGATGCTATGCTTGAATCAAACAATGACATTCTGGGTTGCTAAACACTATTCCAATAGAAATTCTAAATCAAATCAGAAATAGCTAGAAAATACATCAAAGTAGCCCAACAAAGTTTGTCCGACATCTTCGACATCTTTATAATAAGGACAGAATGAGAAATACTGTGCCTAACTTAGTACAAGCTATTTTAAAAACAAGCTTAGTACAAGCTAACTAAAAAAGTACTTTTAGTTTCAAACGTCTTTTAAATCAGTTTTGCGTATATGATAGGCACGAAGTGTTCCACATTGAGATTACGATACCGTACAGAGATAATCGAATGTTTCAGTCGTTTTCTCCAAAACTCAGCTTGAGATACTGGATTGTTTATTTTCCAATCTGCTCGATCTGCCGATTCTGGGCGTCTAGACGGTTTGTTTCATTCGTTTTAAATCGCTCGCTACCACTAAATAAATAATACACTTCATAAATACTTATTTGAACTACTCACCCGCAGTTGTGACTATTTGATCGCTAGTGAAGAATCGCAAATGGGACTTTCTGCTAACACATTTCCATTGTAAAATGAGCACTGTTTCGCCCTGAACCTTTGACCGCGGACAAACGACGGTTCCCCGTTATGTTAAAACTCTAATCCTTCCCCCTGCTTGTGCTGCGCACCTAACGGTTGCAAATGCGTGAGTAAAACTACTAGACCCAGCTAATCTGAGTTCGAATCCTGCCTACACTAATACCTGTCCACACTAGCCGTCTACCAAAACTTTTTCACCCCAAATATGCTGCCCATTAGGTCACGATCGAGAAAGCTGAACCCGGTGTAGTCCGGTGAGTCGCTCTGGTCGGTTTCGTTCTCCTGTACGCTGCTGCTGTCCGCACCGCCGTCGTCATCATCCTCGTCGTCTTCGTCATCGTCATCGTCCTCATCGTCTGTAAGCAAACGTGAGCGCCAAGGGGAGGAGATGTCAATTTGCACATTATGCAAATAATAACGATAACTACGAAAGCAGAACCGGAAACGCTCCAAACTTTCCATACATACCCAGCGAAAACCCGAACAGCTCCTCCTCCTCGTCCTCGTCGTCCTCGTCTTCCTCGTCGGCCACGTCAATGTCATCGACCGGAGGCAGCGGTTCCGGGTCCATCACGGATAAGCCGCGCGGGCCAAATTTAAAGCACGACACGCGCAGCACCGCCTCAACCTCATCGTCTGCTCGCAGCTCCAGTCCGAGGCACGCCTTGAAGCCTTCGTTAGCCTTCCGCGAGATGCCGTACACACGGCCGCAGAAGCGATTGTACCCACCGGGCAGTGGCAGACACACTGGCGTGGCTCGGCGTGCTGGTGAAAAAACGAGAAAAGATCGCCATTCAACACTCTTGAATCAGGAACGTAGGACGAGGTCGCCGAGAGCTTACCCGAGATAACGCGGTTCACAATCATACGATCGGCAAATTTCACCCCGACCGACATGCGGTCCCCGTCCAGATACTGGATGACGGCACAGCCCGGCCCTTTGACCGGAAACAGTGGCACATCGATGTCCCGGCAACAGTTGCATTCGTACGCCGTGCACCGGCAGTACCGGTTGATCACGCTGGAGTCGTCCATGTTGACCACGGTCGCTTCGCTGACTGTTTCCTGCGGCACAACGTTCGATTCCTCCAGCACCTCGTTCGCCACTTCGGGGCTCGCCACCTCATCCTCGATCTCGTTCGTTTCCGTGCTCTCTGGGAGGGCCTCGCTACCGGCGTCCTGCTGGTTTTCCGACGCTGATACGTCCTCGTACGTGTCGACGGCGTTCTGCTTCTGCTGGCCTAACGCATTACTGCCGGGGATAAGGTTGGACGCAATGTCTGGCGGGACGGTTAGTAGTGTTACCAGTGATCCGTTAGCGATCGGTTATGACTTACTGTCGAGCTTTCTCGCGTCGGAGCTGCCCAGAACCGTGCACAGCACACCCACCGTCCAGAGAGCGTACGAGATCCGCATTTTTGTACCGTCTTCAAAGGGGAGCTTTTGGGCGAAAGGAAGACAGTAACGCATTTTAGTAACTCCTGCCAGCCATACCAAACCCCCGTTGCCGTTTGTTTTGAGATCAAACGAAACGGCATCGATCGATTCTTGTGTGCTTGTGTGTACACACACCGGCCCCATGTGGCGGCCGGTGCGGTGGCCCTGTGGCCCACTCCACTCCCACCGCACAAAAGGAGGTCACATCTACGCATAATATTTTGTGGCCGAAACTTTCACGAAAATTTCGATCACACCCTCACCGCACTCGACCCGACCCGGCTAGCTCGCCCTCAGATCCGGGTGCCTTTTTCGGGCGCTTTCTATGTGTTCTATGCGCTCGGCTCGGCAAGCATACCCGCTTAAACGGCGATAGTGCATACGATTAGTGTACAGCATCAGCAGCGTGAAAAGTGAAACGTAGGTAAATTCCAAAAATCGAAGCTCGATAAACGTTTCCCTGCTAAGGAGGGGGTTTTCAGGCTCAATTAACTGCTTAACTCATTCGCGTAAGTACATACCGCTAATCCGGCAGCCCTAACAACCGCTAACTGGAGCAACTAAGGCTGCTTCCCCTCTCCTGCGGCGTAATTTGCGAATGATCTGAATTCTAAATGAATCGAAGCACGGGATGGAACGGGCGATCACAGTTAGGCACCATAATTGCACCGCTAACTAATGAAAAAAAAAACGAACGGCTGAATGGGCGTACCGTTAAGAAGCGTGTCCAAAATCATAAAGCAAAATAGATTAAATCTTCCGTCGCTGCGGTTGGCCCGGCTCCTTACCGGTGGCCACACACTGGGCAAGCCGTAAAGATCGATCGAGGATTTTTAATTGAAACCGTTGTTCGGATTGTTGGGGAAGATGATTGGAGATTGTTGTGTTTTCTGTAGCGTTTAGTCCGTCGTGTAGAACGGAAAAAGGGTTAATGCATTGTGCCATTGCTGCTACGCATTAGTACTAGTTTGGTAATACTTATTATTCAAAGAATTGTTCAACGACTAACCAACAATGACAGCGAAAATCGACTTCCAGTGGAAAATGATAATTGCGGAAAAGAGTCCAAAACACGATCTAAAACTGATACGGCATTTAAATGGAGTCGTAGAAAAGATTCGGCCACAAAAAAGAGCCGACTTTCACAACGAATCGAAATGAATTTTTGACTCTAATATTAATGGAAAACAATTGAGTCATAAATAGAGCCATAAGTAAAGGTCACCTCGCAATAACAAAATATAGCATAGCCTGATTTTCCGCACTTGTTGTGATGGGGACAATTGTCACATATACATGTGGAATCTCAAACTAACTAGTAAAGAGACTTTCCTAATGCGGCCAAATCCATTCTTTACCGTCACTTGGACATCTTATAAGCGTTTAACACATTCTTGCGTTTACGTTTAAAATATTGCATGCGCACTCTTCAGTGCTGGATTTTACCGTTTACAGGAAAATCGTTTCACTTTAGTACCTTAACATGCCACGCAGTAAGAATGAGTGAGAGAGATTACTATGGCAGATGAATGGAATGATTCAACTCCTCACGGAGTGTTTCGAAACTTTTTCTAATTCATCTCACTCTGAGTGAGTTACTTGGTTGCTGCGATTCAATTCACAATAGGCCATGCAAGGAAAAAAGTGAGTACGTAAATGAGTGAGAAAGTGATTCTCATCTTGTTCCAACTCATTTATTCAACTCAATCCATTCTGAGTTAGATCACTAGTAACCCTGCACGGTTCTCAAACTATAATTGGCCTCGGTCCCGGAAGAAATGGCAAGGAAACAAGTATGTCCTTCGAAATTCCAATACTTTTCGGCAAACTTTTTATGCAAATGAAAAACAAATTTGGGCAAACAAGGGTCCACCGTTCCCAGAGCGTTATGTACCACTGGACGATGAGTCAACATTGGGTGTAAAGCATGAGTAATAACATCAATGAATAAATTGCTCACTCACTCGGCCTAAAGAATTCAATTATGTCTTTAGGAAGGCTCATCATTAACAAGATACTATAAAAAATTGAATGGTAAAATGTCGCACTCGATGAAACAGCTGGGTAACAGGTTCTGAGACATGATTTTAAATTGCTTCTTGCTTGAAACAGTGATTCACGTGGGATATTATTTTTAACTTATCCGTTCTGTTAACGGTCATAACACATGGTTTGCTTTTTAAACTCATTATTTAAATAAGCAAGTACACCATCTGATCTTTAAGAGGGTTTTTTCTTTCACTTCTCGGCGAAATTTGATCGTAATTATCAGCACACACAACAAGGCACGTTATCGTCCGAAATGCCAGCACAAAGAATCACGAACACAGACACTCCACGGCGAGAGGCTACCAAACGGCTGATCGAGTACGCATGCACGATCATATTCTACTAATTACCGTTAAGTTAATGAGATAAGATTTATCTCCACATTCACCGTTACTCCGTTTTTGCGCAACACGGTGCGCGGTCTTGCGCGATGCTAAATGAAGATCAGCGAACATGTGATCGACTCTGCAAATCCACTCCACTGATGGAGGGAAATCCCACGTCTGAAGTATTCAAATCTAAGTGACTGCATTGTGAACACATTTTATCCGTTTAAATACAAGAACCTTCGATAGCAAACACAAACCCGTACCTAACGGATGCCAGTTTCCTTTGGAAGCTTGAAAGAACAGCAAACACTTCGTGTAACTACCAGAACAAACCGCAACACGTAGCGCGAAGATCTCGTTCCGTGTCGTACGTACCTTTCTCTTCGAAGTCTCGCGATCGAATGGAAAAAACTGAGCAGATGATCGGAAGAAAGCAGCCCGTGACACAATTTTCGGTCCATTCTCCCCACTGCCCACGGTGGTGCGCCTCGAAACGAAGGGTGAACTGGTGCTGGGGTGCGGGTGGGGTGCTTGCCCGCCCGGTTCGATTGGATTGGCTGGCTGTTGTTTGTTTCTTCTCGCTGATTCTTTGGGAGGCTCGCGGCGTACGCGATGTATACGCGATTCTAACGGTGTTCTGCTGTGAGAGAAATGAAGAAGGCAGCATAAAACACACAAACGTGTCTTTTCCCACACGTTTCGTGTCATGCGTTAGTAGGTGCTTAGAAGAAGCTATGGTTCGGTTTTTTCTCTACACTGAGAAACAATAAGCGAATACGACGTGTGTGCCGTAAGATCGAGCAGGTGCGCAGGGAGTGTAATAACCGTCCTCTATTTCAAGATCATACGAAAACAAAACATGCGCCTAACTTCGGTACCCGTAACGCATACATACCTGCATGCGCATGGATCGTATCGTGTTATCGATAACGAACTTTCGAACGTTTGAAACTCTATCGAACCAGCCGAATGTCGTGCCAAGCAAGCACGACGGCAACGACGACGACGGGAAAATGTGTCAATTTCGCGTATGCACTTGTAAGGTTTGGGGACATTTCTTTCTTTCGTTTTCGAACGGGCTATGTTTGGGGGTGAGACGTATGAAAAACGCTTTCACTAGCGAAAGGGGTTCCGGGACGAACCTTTGCACATGCATTCCGCACACCGTACGGCGGTGCATGCTTTCGAGCGCTTTGCTCTGTCCATTCATTCTACTTTTAGGAAGGGCTTGAACGTGATCACGATTCGCCGATGCGCCCGTCCAAGGGTGTGTGCAGCCGATGATGGCTTATTCTAATCAAGCCAGCCCCGCTGTGTATGGCACAGTCGTTACTTTCGCTTTCGCCCGTTTGTGCGATGGTTAGTTAAAATTCCACGACCGTAACGCATTTCGAACCTTGATCAGTTTGAAAAGTTTGCTACATTTAGCTTTATTTGTTTCGTTTATTATCACATACAAACTAAACAAAACCCTACGAACGCGGCTGCTATCGAAAACGGAATGGTGGTTACAATAATGGTGGCGAACCTGCTCTCTTCATTGGTCCACTATATGTGTAAGGTCTGTAAAATGTCATCCTTCGAGACGGAAAAATCGGAAACAAAACATATCGGGATGAAATAAAATTGCACTATCGAAACGAATCTTTCCCGCTCCTTCGTTGACGGTACGCTTTTTAGTCAATGCTCTTTTTAATCCATTCATATCCATAGTACGATCTATTTCATAAACAACAACACAAAACAAAATTCAACTACACACGATTGCAAATTTCAATTTCAGTCCCATACCCCTCCAACGGTCCATCGTCGTTCTCGTTTCCCGGTCCAAGCGTCGGGGGATTGCACACAGACGGATTGCACCGAACGTAAAAAGGAGTGGATCTCAGGATCTCTTACGATGAAAGGCCCAATGTTTTGCGCACAATGCGTCGGGCAATTTTGTTGAATTCTTCCCTGTTTTCACGCCACATTATCGCTGCGTCTACGTTTGCACCGGACTCGTCGTTTGGCTCTGCAAAATAGATAGAAAAAACGACGTATGAAGCGGTACTCGTTGAAACAATCATAGCAACCGGAGAAAAGTTAGAAGCAGTTTTGACACAAATGAAAATCATACTCACACAAGACACACACCTTCAATTGCACTAGGTAAGATATACTTGAACCTGCACATTGTATAAATTGCAACCTAACAGAGGGTTTTGCTTTAGTATGCTCGTTTATTGTTTTCTACTTTACGAGATCAACGAACACCAAAGCGTAATGGAAAGATATTTTAATGTTTTCCCTTTCGATGGCACCAACTATGACCGCTCGCGATGCTAGATGATACCTAGCGAGCAAGGGACTGCTGCAATGCATTCAGCACACTCCGGCGGATCTTCTGCAGCAGTATATACTTGTAAGGGGAAATTTCGTTCGAATTGAAATGGGTGAAATGCTACTGTACGTGCTCCACATGCAGGACCTAAAGTGCATGATATTGTTGGTCGAAAATAGCGACGATTTTTATGAGTAACACTACAAAAGTAAGCACACCGCTGCTCAGATTTGGAAATCGATGCAAGGCACTTGCAATATGATGTAGGATGGATTTGATATTCCTCAAAAGCTGGCATGGGAAGCCATCTCAGGGTAGGTGGAGTTATTCAATGCGAAAGCACAGGCAGCAACAGCTAGTAAACAAATTCAAATGTGTAGCATGACATCACGTCAGTTAAATGACACCGGACGACCCAGCCCAGACTGAGGTGGATAGATGGCGTTGACTCTTCCGCCAGGACGGCCGATATAAATGATTGGCTGACGACCGTGAGCGGTTCCAGAGTTTGTTGCAACAGGCCAAAACCGCGAAGCGGTTGTTGAGCCTGATAAATAAGTAAGTAAGCATGACAATGTTGTGACCGTTTTTTTAAATCTATTTTTATAAGAACGGTCTGGCAACGGTCAAGTTTCGAGTTAGAAAGCCACGATTTACAATATATGGTTTCGTCAAGCATCACATCATAGTATAAGTTGCCGGATGAACAATTCCTTCCATAAGCACCCAGGTGATCTCAGTTCGTATGGTACATTTTCTTCCGCTGTATATACATTCACCAACAGTGGCAAATTGTGAACAAATAAATATAAGTCATCGTTGGCAAGCGATAATATTATTCCCCAATATCTTCAAATGAAATGAAATATTATGTATTCATTAAAAATACATTTAAACACTCCTTCGTGCGATTCGGCTGTATAAAAAGATAAATAACAGTTTAGTTGATCCTATTAACATGAAACACAAATTATGATTCGTGTTCGAATTGTACATATATCCAAAATTAAGAATAGTTAATGTTCTCTAAATAGTCATCTATTGTAAAAATGATCTTTTTTCAATTTGGTTGTATCGTAAACATATATCGTAAACATATATCGTAAACAAACAATTACGATGATAAAAATCTAGAAGTACTATGTCAACTTGCTCATATAACCATGTACTTTACTTTTTAAATCTTTGGGTTATTGCGACTTTGAATTTGACGATTTTGGATAAAAAGGTTCTTTGAAAAACATGATATGCCATTCTTCTAGCAAATGATTCATATACTATCACTTTTTCCTTCATCAACATGCGCACATTTCATGCTATGTGTTAACTTTTTTACCTGCATTGTTAACTCGCGAAACGCTCGCGTTTGGAGAACTTAAAATTCCATCATAATCTGACTCAAAGCCCAACATACCGATGCGATTCAACCCGAAGCACCAGAAAAAGTTATGAAAAATGCTAAGAAACGAGCTGATTTGTGTATGCCATCTGGTCACTTGAATGAGGATTTTTAAATAAATGACCAAATAAATTGTAAAAGACCCAATTTGAAGATACAAATCAAATACATTTATAACAAAACATTCAGTGCCTGTGAAGTTATTTAAAGAAATCATCGGAAATTGGATACAACTTTAAGCGGATACCTACAGAGCGTGGGATAGAGTAATTGAACATTATTTGAGCACCAACATATTGCCATACTTGCTTCGAACGCTGCAAACAGCAAATAGAAGGCCTCTTCGTGAAATGTAATTTTGATATGAACCCAATCTTGCTTCAATTATTTGAAAAGGAATTGGATGGAGTTTTGAACTAAAATTTCCTGATGTTTGTGAAGAAAGATGCAATGCAAACCATCAAAACTGAAGCAAAACATTCGCATCTTTGCAAGATGCAAAAACATTCCTTGTTCATTACTTATCAGTCACAATAACCGTTTCGCTGGGTTGTTCGGTGTCATTCTATTGACATTACCAGCCCACCAGGGCATGGCTAGTGTCATCCTGAAGCTCATAGCTCGTTATTGTAGCGGCTCCTTCATTGTTCTTCTACGCATACGGGGCCAACAATTCTCCTGAGCATCTTCCTCTTGAGCGCGGTTGAGAGGAATTTGGAAAGGGTTTATGGCTCAGAGGCGTACTCACAACTGAGACTACAAATGTTATAAGTAGCCCCAGCTTCGTCCGTAGTGAAATGTTCAATGGTTCGAAAAGTTTCTTCAGGCTGTAATATGGCCTTGTTCATTAGTATAACCTTAAACATGAACGCTTTTAATACTGCTGAAATTCGCGAGAAGCTTAGGCATGAATTAAAATTATTTGAAATTTAAGAAGGGTAGCTAATACTACAACAAATTGACTACTTACTCTTATGAGCACTATCATTAAAGCATGCTAATAATGCTACCTAAGGATAAAAAATTAACCGCCAAACAATATGAACGAAAACCATCGTTACTTACCAGCCAACATACTAACAACGCTTAGTAAAATCTTTTCCACACTTTGTACAGGACTCCAGCGCTCAGCAGAAAGTTCGTATCCTATGAAGGTATAAAGAAAACATTTTCAGTAAAAATCACGTCCCTTGGAACAATACCTTCTGTTCCTCCAATACCTAGCGGATCATCTCCTGGTGCATGTAAAATCGATATGCAGACTCGACCATCGGTGAATACTGAAAGAACAGACGTTTCATTAGCATGGGCTGGTCATTAGCGGAAAGGTCCCGTTTCCACACAATAAAAGTCCAGTACGTACTGTTTGGATGGAACATTTCACAAGTAAACTTCATCTTCGGTGGACTGAGCGGATAGTCGGGTGGAAAGATGAGTTTTGCTGTGAAAATACCGCCTTCGAAGCAGGTGCCTTCTGGACCGCTGGAATGGGAAGAAACACATACATCGACACATCGGTTTAGCGGATCGCTGCACTTTTGCGTGACTTTGAACTTTGACCAACAGGTGAAATCGAAACTCACGTAATTAGAGCTTCCCATTCGAAAAAGTTCTCCTCACTGATTGGACCCGCAATGATGCCTTCCGGAGGGTTTAGCGTAAGTTCTGCAAACAGGACCCGCAAATGGAACGGATGGTGGAAAGAATGGGAACAGATAAAATTTACGATCTTTGCAGAGTCACTCCTCAGCCTGCTTGCACAGTCGTTCTGTGATGAAATCGGGGCAACCATACGTACGCCTGTACTCAGCCATTAGGCGCCTCAAGGCGGATCCTGCCATGCTGGCTGACGGTGATTCGAAACCCTGATTCGCAAACGACGAACGAAATTATTATTCACGAGACAAAATTTCTCTTTTTCATGCAAACAAACGGAACGTAAAAAAAACTAGGTTTCACTTTGACAGCGGTTTTGACAGCGCATGTTTGTTTACGTCGTCAGAATAGGTTATGGAGCAGGGGGAGGGAGAAGGAGCAAGTGAAAAGAGATAGAGACGGCGATCTGCGGCTAAATACAGGGTGCAATTGTTTGGGGAATATGAACTTTTTCGCTGGATCATCCGGCAGGGTCAATGTTTTGTTTACAAACCAATTTTCATACAATAATAATAATCAAACGCACGTTTCTTGGGTAGGTTTTTGCATATTTTTATTCCTTCAACTAGGACACGACAGAAACACGATCAGCGAACTTACAGCCCAGCTTGCAGACCGAATCCTGGACCTTTTGGTTCTTCTGTAAGCGAAGTCAGCTGGCCTACAGGTTCGGAGGCAAATCGTCCATTGCGAGGTCCAGGACGGGGCTGTTGTCCCTGCTTCAGGCTGTTCAGGATTTCCTCCGTATCGGCGACGCTCAAATCCTCCTGCAGGTAAGGATTGCAATAACTTAACCTACGTTTCAAACACATCACTAAGGATACTCACGTAGTAGTCATCGTTCACCGCCAGCATCGGAGCGTTAACGCAAGCGCCCAAACATTCCACCTCGGAGATGGTGAATTTACCATCCTTGGTAGTTTCACCGACACCGATACCCAGGTTTTTCTAAAAGGGCAGAATGAAAAACTTGACTGTTACTGCTCACAAACAGAATTGCTCTCGTCTTTTTTTACCTTGCAGGCTTCCAGCACCTCATCCGAACCGCAGAGCCAACACGGGGTGGTAGTGCACACCTGGATGTGATACTTGCCAGTCGGCTTTCGCATAAACATAGTGTAGAATGTGGCCACCTCGTACACTCGCATGTGCGGCAGGCCCAAGATGTCGGCCACCTTGTGCATGGCCGAAATTGGTAGCCACCCGTGCTGTCGCTGGGCCAGATCCAGCAAGGGAATCATCGCGCCACGCTTGTGTCCCTCGGGGTAGATATTAAGGATGGCTTCCGCTCTCTGTGTAGCATAACAAAGCTGATCGGTTAGAATTATGTCGTGTGAGCCCGTTCATGCACAATCAACATGCCTTCTTATTATCGGCCGTAAACTCAAACGGAATGCTCGGGTTGTCCTCGGGCGTATCGCGATGCACGAACAGGTTGTCGCTCATCTTCACCGTCGACGTACTTAGCGGCCGGGTGGCCCCGAGTCGCTGTAAAAGGCAAGGGAAACTTATGTAATATTGGCACTACCAAAACAAAGGCCCGCATCGTCTGGTCAATTTGATCACGGTTACCAAAAATTCGATCCAAGCTTACCATCGTCTTCGCGAACAAGCGCAACATCGCTGCTGTTTTTGATTTCGTTTAAAACTACAAAATTTCCTCCCACAGCAGAGGCAATGCAAATAAAAAAAATTTGCGATTGACAGCTGTTTTTAGATTATTCAATGTTGTTTTTTGTTTGCTTTGACAGCGGCTGTCAAACTTTGCTTAGGAACCCCCTTGGCGGGATCGGGCCAATCGGAGCTGGTTAACAGCGGGGTTGCAGATGAGTTGTCACTTTTTAATCAGCTTTTTTGACGTCTGCTTT
>KB672891.1:2074590-2119081 GCA_000349145.1 Anopheles dirus | reverse complement strand
ATGTCCGATATTATTACATCAGCCGGGTTATAAAAATAGATTTCTTCCCTGGTGGTGCTTGCCTAATTGTTAGGACTTCCTGTAAAATGTAAAGCGGGCTTTACATGTCCGTATAACGACCTGAGATCGATGCGAGAGCACCTAGCGAGACGTCAAACGACGGGGTGTCTCGCCTGTTTCTCACTACGTACGTTAAAACGCGGTTCTCGCTGCCAAGCGAGAGCAGAAACGCGGTACCATGCGCGGTACCTCACAAAATTAAAAAATTGTAGTATCCACCGCAAAACCCGCTGTCCATTTACCATTGTCCATTGATTGGACCACTGATTTACTTGTCAACGTCAACGACCATTGTGATCACCCAAAACGTCAGTCTGTTCATTGCCACCGATCGGCCTGGACATGCCTCAATCAGCTTCAGAAACCTTCAGTTAACCTTATGTTCCGTAATAAATCCATTGCAATATACAAAATACAATGGTGTTTACAAAATCTAATATTTAAAATGAATTAAAATATAGTTTAACATTTTTCAGTATGAAAACAAGGGTTTTTGTTTGAAAAACCGATATTTTTCAAACTCCAAACAATTTGGATCAAAATACAAATCGGTTTGACAGCGGTCTCGCCTCGAGTTTTTCTGCAATGCACGATCGAAGCGAGACCGCCCAAGTGAGAACTTTGACAGCTGTCGTCCCACCTGGTTCTCAGGTCGTTATACAGACGTGTAAAGCCCGTTGTACAGCTGTCAAAAAGCACGTTGTTTTCGTTTTTGCTTTGCGACGAGAAGCGCGTCTTCGTGAAACGTGCGGACGAGAGTTTGTTGAATTTAGATAAAAATTACTTCCATCGCATCCAGTGGCGACTTAAAAGTGTAGAATCATGTTCGTACTTTACGAGACGCCGGCAGGATATGCCATTTTTAAGGTAAATGAGCTACGCTTACCGCGAGCCGGTTTGGTGCCCTTCATCTTGGACGGAACAGCGTGCAGCTGGTCTATGTTGAGGTTATAAAATTAAAAAATCTTTCGGCTTCATCTCACTTCGCACAGCTTCTGGATGATAACAAATTCAAAGAGATCGACAATCTCTATCTCGAATTTGAGACTCCCGAGAAGGCCAGCAAAATGTAAGTAGAACACGTTTTTTTTTTCTTGTAGAGTTTTACACACCAGCGATACACGAGGTGTACCAGACGCCAAGTTCCATTCGACCTTTGAATGTGTGTGGGTTGAATTTTTTTGTGCGTCTTATATTGAGCATAGCATAAAAATTCACATTACGATCTGTAAGCTTTAAGATTTATCGTAAATTTTGCTTTTATGCACAAACCACCATTCTACTAGTTTTGTACTAACAATCGAAGCATGAGTGAGCATGATTCTAATCGTGGATGATGTTCTTTCTCGGTGTGTGTATTTGCAGTGTGAAGCTAAAGCACTTTGAGAAGTTTGCTGATACGACCGAGGCCCTTTCGGCGGCTACCGCTGCCGTCGAGGGTAAGGTGTCGAAGCCGTTGAAAAAGGCACTGAAGAAGCTGGAGGTGGACGATGTGCAGAATCAACTGCTCGTGGCCGACGCTAAGCTGGGCAACGCCATCAAGGACAAGCTGTCGCTGCAATGTGTCGCCAACACGTCGGTGCAGGAGCTGATGCGTTGCATTCGCACGCAGTCGGAGAGTCTGCTGTCGGGTTTGCCGAAGAAGGAGATGACGGCCATGTCCCTTGGATTGGCTCATTCGCTTTCGCGCTACAAGCTAAAGTTCTCGCCTGACAAGATCGATACGATGATCGTGCAGGCACAGAATCTGCTCGATGATCTGGACAAGGAGCTCAACAACTATATGATGCGGGTACGCGAATGGTAAGGATACGTCAACAAAGACATGACACGTAGGAAACAAAAAGCGGGCGATGGTTTTATAATGTACCCCTATTCCACACAGGTACGGATGGCATTTCCCAGAGCTGGGAAAGATCCTGACCGACAACGTAGCCTACGTTAAAACGATCAAGCTCGTGGGCACGAGAGACAACATGGTGGATACGGATTTGTCCGACATCCTGATGGATGATTTGGAGCAGAAGGTGAAGGAAGCGGCTGAAATCTCAATGGGTATGTTTTACACTGATTGTTTTTCGCATTTCAATGTTATAAGTTATGGTTATATATTTCGATGTTATAAGTTCATTCCTATCGCAAGCCTCGATCGTTCTAGGTGCCTTACGATATCTACAGGGCTTTTTTTTACTGGTAAAATTGCCTTCAGATGTGTACTGTTTACTGCAGGTTTATCGTTTTGCACTCTGCGCGTTTTCAGTTTATTTTGAGAATAAGAAAGCTGCTAACGATAATCTCACGGGTATATGATATGGTATTAACCAATTCCGAAACCGCTCACAGTCGTCAGGATCAAACCTTCTTTGTTCATATGGACAGCCCAAAAGGACCGAAGACTATTCCATTTCATCGTCATATGCTTGTAGCTGGTTCGGCAAGCTTTGGTTTATAGGTTTACTCATATGAGCACGATGTATTCCAATTTTTGGAACTCTTGTGCCTACTTTCCTAGGGCTTCTATTCTAATCTTCAAATAAAACATACTAAAAGTTATATAAAGTCTTTACTTGGGCATTACATGATAATACGGCATGAAATGCCGTTTCATTTTTTCCACACCACTGGCACAGGTCTACAGACGCAATTATGCCATAACCGTGGTGTCGCTTGCTTAATTGTTGCCTGCTATCGTATCCGCCCGAATATCGTCATAAATGAAAATAACAATATTCAAAAGGAATAAACACGTACAAAACATTTTTAAAACAATCATATCAACCGAAGCTAACGTTAATCAATTCGCGCTTCATTCTTTAACAGGTACGGAAATTTCCGAAGAGGACATCAGCAACATACAGAACCTATGCGACGAGATTATCGCGATCACCGAGTATCGTTCACACTTGAGCGACTATCTGAAGGCGCGAATGATGGCTATGGCGCCGAATTTGACCGTCCTGGTCGGTGAAACTGTTGGTGCGCGACTGATCGCTCACTCTGGTTCCTTGGTCAATCTGGCGAAGCATCCTGCTTCGACGGTGCAGATTTTGGGTATGTAAGCGTAAGCGTAAGAGGCATCCCGAGTTTGGGAAGATGCTTACTTTCTCTTTTACCGCAGGATCCGAGAAGGCACTGTTCCGTGCGCTGAAAACGAAGAAGGACACGCCGAAGTACGGTCTCATCTATCACGCAAGCATGGTTGGGTCTGCAAGTCTGAAGAACAAGGGACGTATTTCACGATCACTTGCGGCGAAGGCTTCCCTTGCCACCCGTGTCGATGCGTTCGGTGACGACGTGACCATGCAGCTAGGTATCGATCATAGGGCGAAGCTGGAAACGCGGCTGCGCATGCTGGAGGAAGGCAACAGCACCCGGTTGTCGGGCGTGAAGGCGAAGGCTAAGCTGCAGAAGTTCCACGCCGTCAGTGAGGTGAAAACGTTCAAGGTCGCCACGGACAGTACGCTCCCGTCGACCTCCTCGAAGAAGATGAAGGCGGACGGTGAAGCAGCAAGCGCACCGTCGCCTAAGAAGAAAAAGGTGCAGAAGGTATGTGTCACCGCCGTATCGCTAGATATCCGGAAGAGGAGTAATTTAGCATTCTATATGTTATGTTTTATGCATTTTTGCTTTTTAATAGGACGCTGAAATGGAGGCCGAACCAGCCGAAGTAAGCGAGGAGCCCGCCCAGGGCGAAGAATCCGCCAAGAAGAAAAAGAAGAAGAAGAACAAGGGTGAGGCAGCCGAACAAGCTGCTGATGAAAGCGTCCTGGAAGCAAGTTTGGATACGTCAGCATCAACATCGGTGAAAAAATCTAAAAAGAAGGCTAAAAAGGAAGCCGAAAATGAGTGAAAGGCGCTGAGGAAGTAGGAACATAAAACGCTATACTTAGAATACCCGGTTTACCTATAGCAGATGAAGCAGATGGAGTGGAGGAACAGTTATAAGATCATAGTAATTTTACCACTATGACTCTAGGTTGGCAAAGGGACGACGTTAACGGAAGCAGTGCAGTGCAGTGCTTTAGCAGGCGACTAATCAAGCGTATGTGTATAAAACAGTGCGTTATCATACGTGACAATATTTTAGAGTTATGTTCTTGTTTCAGAGTCATGCTAAATTATGTTTTATAATTTGGTCTATTTTACAACTCCTTTTTATCAGTTGAGGAAAGTTATTCAATTCAGTCACTCTTGATCAAACTGAACGTGCTCGAGTCTGTTACACATAGAGACAGGTGTAATGCATTCGAGAATGTTTGTTAGGTTTTCTTTTGCCTTCGCTAGGGTTAGGTAAATCTTTCATAGCTTAAGTTTATTGTACAACGGAATATCCTTTGGAAATATATAGAATTCTAAGAAGAAACAGTTTGTGTCATTTCTATTTGTTTTTATGCGAAAAATTGTACAAGGAGACAATGCTTGTTAGTTTTCCCTTTCTCTTGTTTCATTCCCTTGATTACCCATAATCCCTATCCCCATATTTTCTTTCTGGTGGAATGAAAATCACAAAGTTCATTTAAATCAATGTAAAACGCACATATTAATCGGGTTGAGCGTACGTACATAAATGTGAATCATGCTTAATATCCTCAAAACGGCAAAAGCAAAAGGTAATTTTAAGCGTATTAGAAGAAGAAACCAGCGGAACAGTAAAAACAAAAGTTGTATGTTGTTTGCAGGGCTTATAGCTCGTCGTCACGCGACGAAAACTGGTTCTGGAAACGATAACAACATTGAAGTTGAACTACGCGCATTGAGGCTGGTAACAACCGATCATGTTACAACCTGAAGATTTTTTTCCTCTTAGTGAACCCGTCGCAACGGACGAAAGTGTGACTATGTGAAACAATCATAGTCTCAGCACATACGCCTCTGCGACATGTACTCTGTCCAAATCTGAAATAGCCTTCTTCTTAGCGTTTGAGTTACGACCGTGGGCGGTTCCGGAGTTTGTTGCAGCAGACCAAGACCGGAAAGCAGTTGCTGCGTTTGGTAAGTAAGTAAGATTATATTTTCATTCGCTTCTTCTTGCCGTAGTCATTCGGAGCTCAGGAACAGGTCCTATGTCCACACCGGAGGGTCAGTGGTGGATCAAGAGGCAAGGAAGAAAGTAAGAGGCAGCTGGGGTGCTAAGAGCTAAGAGGTGTGTCGATTCTGGAAAAAAATAATATGGGAATAGGCTGTTTTGCTTGTTCGAAAGAGACAACCACGACCATGTTCAAAATAATTTGATAATTCTACGCATTAAGCGTACATTTTTCGTACTATTACTAATTCTGAGCGATAACTTATAAATAAAAAACGCACCTCAACTGCCATTCGGGCAGTTTAAATAATATATGAAAGCTCGATTCGAGCAGATTTTGTATGGGGGAATCTGAGTTTTTACTTAGTTTTTTTTCGCAATTTTTTCTTGAAAGATGAAAGGCAAATGCTTGAAAACTTTGTTGAAATTGGTATATTTTGTGCATCTACTTCGTATGCCAAACAAAATTGCGATTTGGAAGAGTTGATACACTATAAACTTTTATTTGCCCGGCAGGGTCAACAAATATTCGAGTCTGTTGCAAATTGCGTTTATAAATCCTGGTCCAAAACTTTAATCAAATACGCACGGGCTTATGATTTAAAATAGCAGTTCTTCTAGCAGATAACTGTTGAATTTGGGGTTTGAACATCATTGTCGAATCGATATTGATTTTTTCGTCGCTTCTTTACGAAAGTAATTAAGATTAAATACAGTTAATAATATAGTTAAAAAACACGATCATTCTTTTTTTCTTACTATTATTATCTGCGATTTTGAAAATTTCTACATTTTTATAGTTTAGTTGGGGAAATTCTGACTTTTTTTAAGGTCCTGGACCATTGATCATATATGCTGGTACATTGTATTCGCGGTCGAAAACTATTGTAAACAGTTTTTAATGGTTTTAGGATTATTGTAAAAATTAAGATATTTGCTTGAGGAGGATAGGAAGAGGAAATGGGATCGGAACGTCAACTAAACGAATAATAAAATTACAAAAGTTAGTGTATAACTTCTGAATATATCGGTAAACAAATGCTCAATCGGTCGGCAAATGCAATGAATTACTTTCTGAATGTCCATTGCCACCAAATTTGCACAATAGGAGGAACAAGCTGTACTCAACAAAATAACGAATTTTCAAACTTTCTAAACAAAACTTTTAAAAACAGTTTCAGGTTTTGAGTGGAAACCGCTTGGCAATAGCTCTAACCGTTTTCGAGCAATCGAGGCTCAAAAATGCGTAAGTGTCATTTGACCCCACTTTTGACCATTAGTGTTAATAAGGCATTTCTCAGACGAATTGATACTTTTGCAATTTTTTGAACTTTTTACATCAACGCTCCGTTAATAGTTTATTAACGCTTTATTTGCTTTATTTGCGCTTTATATATTAACATTTTCCGCTGAGCGTATGCCGGTAGCATACTATAAGTACCGCGTGTGTGATTCAAATGAGGCCACACGCCTACAATGTAGATTCCCCGTGGGCTTTTCACCGCAGATACTCACGAAAACGAAAAAGAACAAAAATCGATAAATCTGAACGAACCGGCAAGCTTTTCGTGCAAGCTCTTCCACATCCTTCTGCTTCGTTCCTCCCCCCCCCCCTCCCCACGGGGTCGACCACGGACAGGCTTTAGGATGTTGGCACCGTTGATACCGATTCGAACAGGGATGGTGCTGCCAGAGTTTCTTAGTGTGTATTTCTACGTGGCACAGCGCTGGTGGCTCGTAAAACACCGTCGTCCGTCGGTGTAGCGAAGTCTGTCGCAGTAACAACGCACACGCCCGGGTGAAAATGTACGCGATCGTTTCCCGAGTTTAACTATTTCCGACGGGTGCTAGTGGCGGTAAATCCGGTTCAACATCGTTTAGCGAATCTTGGCTCCCTCGTCACGTCACGGTCCTCCGTGGTGACAGGCAGTGTCCCATCCTGCTACCGCTAGTAGCCGGCGCAAGACAGGCATGTCGGTGGTGGTAACAACAATCGCTGAGCGACGGCAGCGTTCCCACGAAGAAATTCGCCTGCCAAAGGAAAGTGCGCCGGCGATGGTCGATTAAAAATTCAAGAAATTTCATAGAACGGTTCTGGTTGTGCGCGTAATTTCCCAGTTGAGTGATGCTTGTGGCCTTATCGACGCTAAGACACAGCAAATGATCGAACATTATCTGTGATGGAGCAACTTTCTTCACCCAGTGCGATTCATCGTGACGACGGCGAACGGAAGTGATGTGTGGCTGTGTGTGTGTGTGTGTGTGTGTGTGTGTGTGTGTGTGTGTGTGTGTGTGTGGGGTGGAGAGGTCGGTTGGCAGAAATACAGCACCATGGAAAACCCCGCCGTGCCAGGGCGACGAACGGGTTGGTTTAAACTATCTCAGCTATCACAGCGCGGTAAGTGCGGGAAGCCAGATGTTGAATAGAAAAATGTCTAATTAAGTTGTCACTTCAATGTACGCGCTATTCATTCAATTATAATTTTCGGTGGTTGTTGCTTAACTTTCCGCGACGAAGAAGACCGGGAGGAGTTTATGCGAAATTTAAGACATGCTTTAAATAACGCAACGAATCTGTTGATCCATTTAAATGTTGTGAAAAATATGAAGCATCCGAAAGCAATTTATTCACTGCATAACTATTGGCACAGTTGTATTACATTAGAATAACATTTAAAAAGCTGATATAAAAACAAATCTACTGATTTGTGAAATTTTGTTTTAAATTAATTTGTTATGCATAAACATGCTGTAAAGTTTTCTATTGCTATGTCCTACTATAGAATTCGACTCAACGAATCGATCATTTTAGTAGCCTCCAGCTTTAGAAAATTGAAATTTTATTCTTTTATAAAAATATGATTCGCTTTTAGCATATTTCACAATCCTACACAAGAGTTGAAATTAAAATTAGGAGAATAACAAACCGTCAAAATGGAACTAACTTATAAACAACTTATACATTTCGCAGCCTCATAAATTAGTATGTGTGAATGAATATATCAATATACTATCAAAACAAAATCCAAGAAAGCAACAAAATCAATGTCCGCTGAACAACAAAAACGGATTGAGTTCCATAGTAAACTTCACGAAAGACGTTCGGAGCGGCTTCTGGCAAGATCTGACGCGACCGTCGTGTGTTTGCCTTTCTTCGGCCAGCGTCATGCTCTACTACTTCTCCTGCTGACGCATATGGTCTTGGGCGTATTTTTTTTTCTCTTGCTTCTTCCCTCACAGTCATGCACGAACCTGCCCGTGGAGGAGGGGTCCGTGAGAGCCACGTGTTTCTGCACATGGTGAGTTGCATAGGTTTTCGGACGAGATTTCTCACACGCCAGCCGCGCGATCTTCACTTTCCCGCGGGCGGATGGGTGGTAGAAGTGTGTATGTGTGTGTGTCTGCGGAAAAAAGGCCAAACTATCATCTAAAGCATCGGTGTCGGGTGTCATCAACCGTTTAACCGCCAGCGCCAAACCGGTGCATGAAATATGAAAATTTACGACGGTGGAAAACGGTTTCTAGCCGTGCTCGAAGGCATTTTTCTTTCGGTTCGGAGATCGGTTGGTACAGGATGGTGGAGGATGGCGTGTGTCCAGCGGTTTGTTTTAGATTTTGGATCGTTTTTTCCTCCCTTTAAGTGTAGGAATCTGGCTGATCCTAAACAGAGCTCCGTGAAAACATAACAATGGGAAACGTACCTTCGAAATACCGATTTTTAAACAATATCCCTCTCGGTTGAACAGAAAACCTACCGTATTAAACCAGCCATAAAAAGCAACAAGCATCAATTTAGGATTTTCAATGGAATTTGTCAGGGGGATGCATTCCAAAACGAAATCATTTCCAATCCATCTCATTTCCTGACGGTTTTTCGCCTGCCATCACGGACCGTCGGCGTGTTTGTTCGGCCCCGACGATTCGACGGTTCAAGATGATTCCACAATACTTGCCCGAAGTAGAGAATAGAGTGCCCACAATCCGTCGGAAACGGTTTGAGCTCGATCCAACGGAATGGTTCGCCGGTTGCCGTCCGTCCAGGCCTCCTCCACCGGTGCAGGTACACCAGCTATTGGACACCGTCCCCTTTGTGAACGGGTTCGGGTAGCGTTGGCCATCATCCACAGCTTTCGCATCCAATTTTCACCCGTCCGCTTCATTTTCAACGGTATCCTTTTTCGTGAGGCCCACCACCTGCCTTCACCTAATGGGATCCCGGTGGCTTCCCGTTGAGCGTCCGTGTCCGCCGACGGTACTGGATAGATTTCACGATTTTATTTTTCATTAGCATAAGATTTGAAATATGCATTCCGACCAATCATTTTGTCATCTCATTTCATTTCCACGCTTTTTGCGCCTTGCCGGGGAGGGAACCGGTCGTTGCGGGAAGCCCGGGTGCCGTCAGACGAGAAAACCATTGATATTGTGATGTGAAGCGAAATCGAACAGATTTCCGCCCGTCCGCCCACACCCTTCCGTTCGAGAAATGGGTGGATCGAGATTCGTGGCATCGGATGTGTATCGTTTTATTTCTGCCTCGCCTGGCCACACCGACGGCTTCCTCCTAATGCGTTCCTCTCCATGGTACGTTCCTGCGATGTTCCGATGTTTGACGTTTGACGGTGTTTCGCGCGATTGAACCGTTCCACGGCATGCTGAGAACGTGCGGCACCGCCCGGTGTATGTGTGTGTGAGTATGTGTATGTGTCACGAGAAACAGAAGGGGGTTTAGCTGGCGCCATCGCGCTCGAACTGACTGGGAGTTGTGTGCGTTTGTGTTCCGGAAGCTCGAAAGCTCTCGGGAAACGGTTGAGGAGACGGTAGACGGGGACCGGAAGGGGGTGCTACGCGTTTGTATCCTTGTCGGTATGGCGCGTGCGCAACCACACACACCGTAACCAAACCCTCCCGTGCTCTACACCCTTACACCGTTCGCATTGGCTCGGGCAGTCGGGGTTTTCCGTCGCTTTCGGATCTATCTCTGTTCCTGTCTATCAGCGAGGGTTGCATACGATCAGAGCAGGCCGACCGGTGAAGGCACGCAGCTGCGACCGCGGAGTCCTTTGGCAACGCCTACTTATAAATATTTTGTTCACTGTCCCTACTCAACCGTATCCGAGCAGGGAAGAGAAGCGGGCGCCGGGATCCGTCACTATTTTGCATGCCACACTACACGGCCGCCCACCAGGGGAGGTTGGAGGTCACGTGGAAAGTCAGGTGGAAAATAAAACCTATACAGCAGGCGGTACCGGCCCCTTCCGATTGTTGCTGCCTGTGCTGCTGTAAGAATACAAGATGGATTGTGGCCTTCTCATTTACGCTCATTGTTTCCGCTGTCCGCCTGGATCTAGATGGGCAGGAGGAAGAGCATACGGTGGGGTGGAAAGAGTGGTGGGGAGGGAGGGGGTGAAACTATTCTCTTGCGTCCTTTTTCGGTGCTCATGGCACACTATCTGCATGTTCTTTTACTGTTTTGAACTCACGTTTAATTTCGAGCGAAGCTTTCAATATCCATCCACGTTTCTGTCTATTGTTGTCCGTTTCTCGGACAAGGATTCTTGGCGGCGAGAGGAGTAGGTTGCTACTTGGGGACACGGCAGTAGCAGAGATATATTTTTAGAAGCGTGTGTTGCTTCGTCTCTTTTCAACAATCGCCAGCTCCCGTTCCGCTGGTGTCCGGTTTTCCCCATCGTCGGTGGAAATAGTTTTCTCTCACTCCAATCTCTTTCTCTCGCTTGCACCACCACCCGGCGGTGGAATGGAGCGGTTTTTCCGCCACCGTTTTTCCGACCAATCGTTCTGTTCAATTCTTCACCCTCTATCCTATTTAGAAACGGCCCGTCGCATCCACTTTCCGCCTGCCGCGCTCTGACGTGCTTCTCGGGGCCCTCCGTTCGTTTGCGATGTGTTTTGTTCTTCTGTCTGGTGTGTGAATGTCCTGCCGGGGTGCCCGTTCCGATTTCCCCTCCCGTCGCGGTGGCACTGTTGTGTTTTTGTGTGCTACTGCTGCTGCTGCCACTGCTACTGCGGTACGCCTCATACAAACGCGGAAAATTACATTCAGTTGCAACAATCGTGTTATCGGGTTTGGATTGAAGTTCGGGGATTCCTATTTCTCGTCGCACGGATTTCACGTTGCCACACGCAGCGGTGGCAGCAGGAGGTATTTTTTCCGCCGCAAAGCCTCGACGGTCGGCCTAAGGACACGCGTAGGAAACGAACGCCCTGTGCAGGTGGATGAGACGGCAGCATCGCGGCAAGGCACGCATTGTTGACAGCAGCTCCTGTGAGCACAAGATCTGCATCGGAATTTGCTGTGATCCCGTGGTGTAGTGTGGCTATATTCCGTTCGGTTTTCAAGCACATTGTGATACGTTTTGTTGAAGTTTCTTCAGATAAAAGTGATAATAAGGCAGGCATAATTCTGTACGTGCGTTGGTTTTTGTGTCTGGGTACGAATGAGTGCATGCGTTAGCAACGGAAATAATGAAATCATGAACGCAAATCTTTGATAGCCTTGAATCCAAGGAACCTGCGATTCCAGTCTGACAGGTGTGTCAAGCGCGATTGTGAAAAAAAAAGTTTCCTAGGACGAAGCAATCGGAAGTTCTCTGTATACCCGTACCACGGTAGCAACGGACACTAGTGCGCGTGCGTATTCTCCTATTGTCGTACGTGTGTGGCTCCCTGTCTCCCAGAGGGCTCTAGTCAATTTGAACCGTCCGCGTATGTGTGTGTGTGAGTGTGAAGTGTGTGTTGGTGGAGTTGTTTGTATACGTCGCAAAGACTTGTCGATCGATCGATGCTTCCGAGCTTATGTTTGGCGCGGATCGGGTTTGACGTTTCCGGTTGGGCATTGTTGTGGACTAAGCTTTATATTTAAATTTCACTCACAAAAGCAATCCTTAGCAGATCAGTGCGTACAAGACAGGCACGGATGTGTACGTCCTGGTCCGGAAATAATGGTAGTATCTCGATCAACGATCTCTTTACTGATGGCCTAGGATTAAAGTGACGGTAAATTCGACCACAGTGAAAGAACGACGAAACATCTGAAGAGATAGCAAAAGTTAATTATAAAGTTGTGTTCTTCATGGCGGAACTTTGTGCAGAAACAAGTGTAAAGTGTAAAGAAATTTTGCTAATTTCCATGGAAAGTTGAGCTCATCCAACAAATGGTTTTTAATGTTCACAAACAATAACACTTTTCATGGCAACAGTCAAATGTAGGTACACAAAGATTACTTTGAAAGGTGCGCAGATATGATATTATTTACACCAGGCCTGTTAATGGGAATTGATAACTGGGTTTACTGGGAAGTATCCTTTGCATGCTAAGAGTGAATGACGTGGACACTATTGACTCGAAGGATATGTCACGTGTTCGACTACTCAAAAAATACCGTTGATATCTGCGCTTACGAGTTGTGCTTTAGACCAACTTTGATTTGCTTTCTAGATGTCAGCTAGAAAATACAAAGTTTATCTAAGACTATTATTGATTTTTAATACTAGTGTAATTATTATTATTATTGTTACCATTATTATTACTTTTCGTAGGTCTAGTAAGTAGTACACATTAAAATGAAACACACGCTTCATAGTTTTGTTTGAATATGAAATAATGTAACCAATTATTATTATTTTTCAGAAGGAGCATTACCTGTTGTTCGATATACGTTTGGCGAATGCCACATGGTAATTAGTTGTTTGCTCTGAAAGGACTTACGTTTTGTTTTGCTTTGTGTACATATGTATTACATCAAGCACACGTGCCATTTGAGTGCTAACAAATGGGGCACCTCGCCACTAGTATGGTTCACTGTTGATTGATCAGTATCAAAGGATATGTGCAACGTTTAACTTGCTCAATTTGATATGTTCAATATTGTCACGGGTCAAGGTATTTAGTATAGGGTACCCTTTCATAAAATCGTCATTTGATTGGGTTGAATTTGTACCGTTCTTGTTGGTACGCAGCACAGAGGTTGTTTATCTTCAAAGTATTATTTTACAAATTGTAGTGAGTGCTCAACATACGGTTATCAACAACATGAATCAAATAAATCATTGTCACGGGTAGTGTGGACAGTTAGTATGGAATAAGTGGACAAACAATTTTCTTACAAATTAGTTTTCAACAAAACCAAAGCCTTAATGATTTTTTCATACCATCTTACACGTTTTTCTCATAGTTATTATTTATACACCTATTACGAGTCTAATGTTATTATGCGTAGTTCAAGGGCCGATCTCTAAATTATTTATTTATTTATTTATTTATTTATTTATTTATTTATTTTAAAGTCCTCCTAGGCTCCAAGTTACGCATGATAATCCCAGCCATCGAAACAACGAAAGGCGAATTCAAACAACTGTAGCATGCTTAGAAGGTTTTACAATAAAAAAAAACATTTATAAACTGTGCTAACTTGTGCTAACTAAGTTAATATAAAAGGGTCAGTTATTCAAAATGAAGTAAAATGTATGATTCTTGCATACCGAAGAATTTCATCAATCAAGGATCGCGATAGGGCTAATGGCAATAATCAAGTGTTTAGACAAATTAAAACAAAATGTCACTAGGAAAACCGATGCACTGCTGTGTCGTTTTAGATACATACATTGTGATACATGTTCTTTCGCTCAATAGTTCTTCTGCCTGTTCAACCAGGGCCGGCTTGTTGCATTCCTATCTTTAACGTTTTTTTAGATGGCCTAACCAGACATAAATTTGATCAACTAAACCGTCCACGTGGGTCAACACGTGGCATGAGCGACCAGAGATGGTTTAAACCGCAAAACCCCCTATAAATGTGCGCTGAATGATGAATGACTGATAAATGTTTAATAAATTCTGCCAATCGATGCTGGGCTGGCAACAGGTTTAGTAGAATAATTTCAGGGTTAGACAGGTGATTGAGTATGTGTGTGAATGTTGTTTTTTTTTTTCAAATCTACCAATTTAACGGTTTAGTTAAATCGAAGGTTTAATGACCCTTTTGAGATGTGCAATAGATTCAGATCGTTTGAATTGTTTGGGTCGTTATTATGGTAGTTAGTTATTAACAATTATTGTTAAACTGGTTCGATTAAAAGCCATTGGTGTGCGACTGACTATAACGAAATTCATTTTATCTAAAACCTTAATATTTTAATAGTTTGTTAAATTTAATTAGAATTATATTACAATTACAGTTGAACAATTACAATTACATTACTGAACCACAACTAGTAATAATAAGGTTTTTTTAAATAATTTCTGAAGTAGTTTTAATTCTGAAGTAATTACTTTAGTGTGATTACTTATACTCGAATATCCTAATATATGGCATAGTTTTTGTTGGGTTTACAAATGTTTGAATATTTAGATATATTTCAATGATAATGCGGATATTGTTTTTGTACAACACTTGTGTAAATCTTGCTGCATGAATGACATTCCAACTGTAAGCTTTAACACTTACTTAACCTTGATCAGAAAGAGAAAATAGTCCAAACGTAATTTTATGCATTATACTAATTATATTATTTATTTAATTACACATACATTTTCAATAAGCGAAGTTTTTCTATATAGGAATACTATCTGAATTTTTTGTTAAAAAAGTATAATATTAATTTAGGAGAATCCACCGCAAGTTGGTTAATGCATTACATGCTTGTAACAAAAGAAACATGTTCTGCATATTTCATTAAACACAATAAATTAAACATAGCATATTTAATACAAAAGCCATCGTTCTATATCACAAAAGATGTCATGACTTAGCAAAATTGAAAAATAGCTCAGATACCAGATATCAGATAAATCAGATCAGATACCAGATAACTCAAATACCAGATATTAGCTAACTATATTGGTTTACAAAGCAGCTGGTAGTGAAATAATCTATATTAATTGCATTGAAAATGATGCACAAGAAAAAAAAGTTTGCACAGGTGTCTTTATAATATTTATGATTTAGCTATCATTTTTATATTCATATTTTAAAGCAGAATGAGGGAATAAAAACTATGAATCAGTATATTTTTAAAATTACCAACAATGTTGATATTTACAGAATTTTCGATATGAAATAAAAACCATAAATTTGTTGCATATGGAACGTAGAATGGATTTAATTATCTAACCAAAACTGTAAAGTATTGTCATAATTCTATATCTGCTTCATCTTTTTTAGGGAATTGACTGACTAGACTGATATATACCACAAGAGCTGGATAGCCAGTTCTTGCTAAGAAGAAAAGGTTCAGAAGGAAATGTGGTACCAGTCCTGTCGTGTCGTGAATATTGCTTGGCCGCTAGTGTGATCGGGCTGCCACAATAATTCTATATAAAAAGTGTTAAAATAGTAAAGAGACCAAGAATCCTAATAATAATGATGAAGGAACTTGTAGATATCCTCACAAATTGATATTGTCAGCAAAAAGGGTGTAACTTACTTCACCTAAACCTGAACATTATCGCTGAGTAGTAGAACTTTGGTTCAATTAAAATGGGGGTTTGATGGACTGTTCTAAACGTTAATCACAGATTTTAAATATGATTAAAATTTTGTTCCAACACTACACAATCATAAATTATATATCAACTTTTGGATATTATTACAATTAAACGTTGAATTTGCCTAACTGGTGCCAACACGGGGCTGTTTTGTTTAAAATGTTTTTGTCAATGTTAACAGCTAGTTGAATTGAATTGAATGCTTATGTATAGTTTCAACCATTTTTTATACGACAAACATATGCCCAGAGCATTGCGTAAATGTATTCGAATGCCATACGCTACAGCCCGAACCGGCTGAACCAGCTCGTAAAAGACAGCACCTGAACATAATTAATACGGCCGTTTTCCGTGTCGCTTTCCGCAAGCGAACATTTCCATTTTCCGTCCCACGATTTCCGTTTGTCGCTTGATTTACCCTTTCCCGCAAACATTTCGGTGGCATTAAATCCTTTCACGCTTTCCTCCGTGTGTATGTGCCTGGCTGAGGCAGACAAACCGACGAATGTGTCATCATGTCGGTGTGGCCTCGTGCGTTCCGGACATGCGCACCCGGTTGCCATGTTCAGCTCCAACACAATGGGAGCTTGAGTCCTTGCGCTCGCTGGGTGAGCTTTCGTCGGTCCGCTCGAGTTCCGGTGTTCATGATCAATATTCACCAGCCTCCCGTCGCCTCTTGCCACTTCTAAGTAAATAATTACCTTACCCTAAAATGCAACATTTCCGGACGGTGCATGTGTACGTGTGTGCGTGGGGTGAAATATTTCATACACAGAACGAAATCCCTTGGATCATTCTAAGCTAGCGGAGCTGTGTCTGAATGAGGCTGTATTTGTGAGAACGGGCTTCGCTGGAACGCGCTGCCACGAAGAGTGAATGAGCCAGGCTACAGCAGCAAGAAAAGTCAATAGAAAATGGAGAACGAGTCGAGTGCGAGCCATGGAGACAGCCTTTCCAGGGCTCAACATTGGGGAAGGGGAGATCCAGGCGGGTTTAATGCAGGCTTTGTAAAGTTGTTACATCCACTCGGTTATTTTTATGGCAATGCCTAGCTTAGCCAGTTCCTTGAACTAACACGATGGTACGATAGTTATTGCGGCCGTCTGTCCAATCATAAAACGTGGCACTGCTAGTCGTTTGTTTGCTGGTAAACCTCCCGTCATACGGCAGCACGTTTGCTCGATGTGTAGCCCAAATTATCGATCGTGGGAGGCTTGCTTGTCTTAAAATGCGAAGAGTACACACCGTCGATACTATGCACATCACGGATGCTTTCCTTTGTTGGTGATTTGTAGCAACGAACGGTCTGGCCGCTTACTGAGAGAGGACGTACAATTTGATTCCGTTCCAAATGCAATTGGCAGCTGCTATGTGCTTTGAGGCTGCCATTTATCATAATAATTTGTCATTCATGCTCGGGACAGTAACAGTCCCGGCTGCAATGGCAATTGTCATTGTATGACATAGTTGACGTTCGACCGACAAAGTAATCTCTCGACCGCTTCCTAATTAAGTCGAGTGAATTAGGTGGCTACTTTTAAGTTGATTACGTTTGTGGCGTAAAGCATAGCAGGACGAACTATTTGGGTGTAATTGTAATTAGGTTTGTCTAGAGCAGTACGAATGCACTTGCCATTTGCCAAACCTATTCCAAAGACACGACTTGCAGTTTGTTGGAGTAAGTTGGACAATCGTACGTCAAACAATACGTTTTTTTAACATTGATGTATTGTGATGAAATAAGTTGTAGGCTAAAAAGGCTTCGTGTTTACCCCGCTATTCAAATGTTGCTGGTGGGTTACGGGGTTTTCCGACGTTAATTGTGAATCTGCGCAAGATTTTTTTCACCTTTTATCGCTACTTATTATATCACACATGAACCAATAAAAGCGATTATAACATCAGTAAAAATGACGCATGTGTCGACAATCTTCACCCATATGTCTTATAAGTGTTTGTACGACTATGGTGGTTTGAACACTTCCAGTAAGTCGATAGGACGTTTCTGTTTGCTTTAGGGAAAATTTGGGAAACTGTTTGTAATCCTCTAGTTCAAGGAGCAGTTAAACCATTAGCATAAAAATATTTTGAAGTAATTTTTCACATTTTTTTTTAAGAATATCCTATACATTAATGATACTTCCTGTCGTTCAGTGCATTTAAGAACTATGGAACTCGCTTCTACCCATTGAAATACAAGTATGCGTTGTTTCCTGTAGCTTTCAAAAACTGAAACCTTAAACCAGGATCCTAACTACGGGCAGATTCATCAATATAACCCAGTTCCCTATCTTTACTAGTATAGTCTGTAACGTAAAGTCTGTAAAGCCCTTATTACACAGGGTATTTTATGGGTGGTATTTTCTGTCAAATCGGTCAAATCTGACACAAACGGCATGGATTTTTCTTTCAAAAACCTCGATTTGACAGAAAATACCATCGAAAAAATACCCTGTGTAAAAAGGGACAGTTAAGCCCTGTCAAGGATTTTGCTAAATTTAGACCTAACACCCAACTGTCATCGTTGCTTTATATATAAAAAGCAACAAAGCTATCTATTTTTGCATAGCGATATTTTAACTTTACATGGAGAAAGTAAGGAAATTACTATCGTAAACCCTTTGAACATGTAGTTTACAATTTGTCACCGTCATTTTATATTGATTCGGCGCTCAACTTTTGCCGTAAACCCGTAAATTGTAAAAACAGCATGTATTCGACTTACGCTGATGTCCGAGTTACTAATATACGTTTAATCACAAAATTCGGAAACAGACTGTACAAGCAAAGCTTTAATTTGTAATAGACTAAGTAATTTGAGCATACATCATTTGATGAATTTAGCGATAAAAGGGAATAAAATTAAATAAACGTAGCCTGCGCCGTCTCAAGCGCAACTACCTCGCAAATTGTCGTGTCTACACGAAGCGATGCTAATTTGACTTTATTTTGCAGTTGCGCCTGAAGTTGCGCTTGGAGTTGCGCTTCATGTAAGCGGGCTTTCACCGTTTCACCGATCATCAAATCTCCTTAACTAAAAATGATAGTTAAAAACACTTATAGCGATTGTAGATCAGCGTAACTTTGGAAAAGATGCTTAAAAATCATTTTAAAACTACGAACATGGAGTTTGTTTGTATAATTATGGAGCATTTCCATTTTTTCTACCGTGACTTGTGATTGTTCTATCTGTTCTTACTGTGAAAATGTTAAAGTAAGTACAAACATTCTTTAACGATTACTTGGCAATAACGACCTCACTTGAACCGCTGGATCGTATGAAGCAATGGGCTATGTGTGCCACGGTTTCACTTTAAAGGTGGAATCTGACTACCGCGTTGAATATTTAATCCTAAACGTTTTTCCTTCACGTGCTTTCTTGCGCCGGTGGGTACCGACGACTTAAAGCAATCCAAGCCCACCCGGGACCGAGGGAATTCGAGAGGTCACAGAATCGCTTGGGAAGAAGAGGCACACGAGAAGGGGTGGCAGAGCACGCAGAAGCACAAGGTATCGCAGAATAGGCAAATGGCGAATAGTCGACAACGACAAGGACGAAAGAGCGCAAGATTTTTTTGGCGATAATTTATGCATTTCTGAACGCGACAAGCGGTGGGCCGCTTACATCTACTCATTTATACATACCCCGACGGGGAAACCGAGGAACCCGATCGGACAAATGGGGGCAAAATCACGTCCCTTTTGACGTAGGGGACGCGAAAGGTCCCGCTTTCTTTCTGCGTTATGGCTCGATGGCAGTGTAAATAATTTTTTACCACAATTGTACTTTGTTCTCTTTTTGCGATGCTTTTAAATTTGCCATACCACCAGGGTGTGTGTGTCTGCGTATGTTTGCGATAGTCCATTTGGCAAGGTGGTGGAGGAACCTCTCCAAGCGGCGCGGTATCCAGAAATGGAAATTGAAGCTTACGTAACCGATTGAACATTTCACTAATGAGCTAATATTTGCGAGTGGTTTTCGCGCAGTTGTAAGCGTGCGTTTTTTGTTCGCTAACGGGCGCCATTTTGTGCTGCAAAAAGTCATTCTCCAGTGATTGCTTGAATACGTGACGGTAACTATGACTACCGTGTTTGATGTTGGCAGAGCTGAGTGGAACTAATTTCGAATGACAGGTTGTCAGATTAAAAAAAGATACACATCGATCGCTTTAGTGAGCAAACATCGAAAGCGCAAATAGAACCCAATTTGTCGTGTTTTTTACTTACCATATTTCGTTTCAGCGGTCGTGAAACATAATTACTTCCACTCGGTTAGACTCCATCAGTTTGTTGGAATCGATTTACTTTGACAAACAGGCAAACGTTATGTAAATGCTTTTAAAGATGGGTTCAAGTTTGACTCATTTTGAATTACAAACTTATAAAGGAATATTGGATAGTTTTCCAAAACTTTTCAACTAACAATGAAAAGAACATAATTTCTTCTTTTTCTTTGGTGTTAAGACAAAATTATAGTTCATTTTACATAAAATCACTATATAGCATCAAACTATAATAGACTATCATATCAGTAACTAAACAAGCGAAACACGCGTTGTGCCTTGTGAGGCAGCTTAGCAGCTAGTAGATTTTTTAGGCATCCCTACGAGTTTATTTCCCTTTTTACTAACTCTTCTTCATGCAACACCCCTATTTACTTTATCGTATCTTTTTGATTCTTTTGACTAACTTGGCAATTGTTGGAAATGAGCTGATAATATACCAAGGCAATTCTGAGAACTAAACCTACTAAATACAAGTTACGGGTGTTTACTCCTGTACAATTTTTAATGACAAGCATCAACATTCTTGCAAAACTTATTAACCTCCTTAATAGAGGCAACGTGGGATCTAGCATCCTTAGCCACAACAGGCAGACAAAGACTTGCAGTTAATTAACTGACAATCCGTAACTGCTGCTAAATGCTTCTGAGTAGTACTACTTCAAAACTACTTCAAGAGTATGTCTTCACGCAGCCGATAACGCTAGATGAAGGAGAGAGATCGTTTCTTCGATACTTGAAATGATTAAAAATTTCTTGCTATTCGTGAACTAGAATTAATATTATCTCCGTAACCGGATAGTAATTCCTTGCTATGTACCGGCCCTACCAAAGCAAGTATAAAAATCAGCATTAACTCATCAGATTAGTGCATTATTTAATATTTATCTAAATATATCCAAAATGTATGATCATTTGAGGTCAAATCGTTCAACAAATTTAAAAATAACCTTCTATGGGCATCAAACGAGTTTGGTAGAATTCGTTTCATGTTACTATTTGTGTTAGGGAACTAACTGCTCGACTTATAAGGAATTTAGCTTTCTGAACCGGTCAACAGTAAACGATAAAAACAACCCCTAAGAAATACACGAAAAAGCAACATAGCCCATATACAAACGTATGAGCACAATAGTAAGCGGCACAATTTATAGCCACACGTGAACCGAATGTAACAACTATAAACATATTTCAATCGTGCAATGGCTTCCTTCCTGCTGGGCTGCTCCACCGAGCAGGTGGAATTGTAAGAGATGATATATGCACTTTTGCCGTCGTTATTGCGAAGGGATCCAGCAATGAACTCGCTTTCCGCCCGGTCCATTCCGTTGTTTTGGTAAAAGCTCAGCTATCGTTTTGCAGCAAGCAGAGCGAAGAAATATTTGCGCGATCGAGAGGTGGACGGTGTTCGGAAGGGTGGGCCGGTTCCGGTAACGGTTTTTATTGTTTCCACCGCGTAGAGTAACATAATTGGCTGCCATAAAAGTGAAAAACAATGCAAAGGTAAAGGCACACGGCGCGCATTACGATTCGTACGGTGGGCCTCACGGTCTTGCTCTTGGAAATACACACAAGGCAAGATTGTTGGTGAGCGTTCCAAAGGAGCAGAAGTCGAAAGATTGATAATGGGAGGAAGAAATTTATTTGAAGCGGTTTCTAAATAACGCTACGCGGGTCGAGAGATAGGTTTCAATCTTACTTTTTCAATCGTTATTAAAAATCTGAAAAATGGTATGTTGTGCTTTTGTGCTACGTTCTATATTTATATTGGTTTAAAATTAGTGCTGTACGCAGTGCTAGTCAGCACAATCAGCATTGTTTTGGTTTATTTGAAATGAAATACTTGGTGCTATGGACAATACTCTAGAGCAAACTGAATCAAATCCGATGACTATTATACGATACGATTCGTTTCATATTCTGTAGAACATACTTCACCAGTTTCTGATAATTGATAATGCACACAAGTGAACGCAGCACGCTAGAGAACAACGTACCCGGACGCTGGACGTATCATGAAAAAATTCGCGTCCAGTCCTTCAGATCTGATGCCCAGAATTCTGTTTCATCTTCGCGGTTTGGACGGTTTGGTGTTTGAACGTGTATTTCAGAAAATATCCACCGAATGAGAGCGTGTCTTTCACTGATTCGCTAGATCTGGCGCAGACCTCCGCCGAATTCGCGTGGGCCTATCGATGAGGGGATAACGAGCTGTGCCGCAATAAAATATACAAGGGACAGAGAATCTATCGCACAATCGCGACACATTCGTCCTCTAAGGCTTGTTTGCGTGATACTGGCATAGACATGTTTGTTCCTGTGACTAGCAGAAACTTTCACGGGAGCAATGATTTCAAATTCATACGGTAGGACCGTACCTGGGAGGGATTTGGTGGTATAGAACATGACTTTGTTTTGCTGGAAATTTCATAAAAGCACTAGCAGGATAAAATTCGTTCGGAGAAAAAAAGTGGAAAAAATGTGCTCAAAGCTTTCTGACGTTTCGTTTTTTCTTTTAAAATAGATTTGAAAGAACTGAAAAACTAAACTTTTGTGTTCGCTATTAGCGTGAAATTAAACCAAATTTTTGCTTCACATCGCGAAATGCTGTGCGCGATGACGCAACCTTAACCATTTTTTTAAAACATCAGGTGATAATTCGTTTGTAAACAAGCGCAACCATAACCGGTAAAATACCCCACCGAAACTTTACGCTGACAAACGGACAGCCGCTGTGTAACACTCGCACATTATCGCTATCGGCATCGCTCACAATTACCTACTAATTTCCTTTTCAAGCTGTCTAAACCGTCGAAAAGTTTGATTAGGCGCCTCCATCCGTTCGACCGGCCGTCCGTCGGTCCGTCCGTGCTGGACCGTGGCAGTCGATTTGTTTTGATTCTTGTCCAGCTTCACCACGCTGCCTGATGCTTAAAGCAGTCCTTCACGCCTGGCGTACGGTAATTGAGCAAACAAGGCAAACTAAGGCAAACTAAATTGTGAGCAAACTTTACCAATACTGATAGAGGGCCATCATCGGCACACACACAAAGCACACCCACAAAAAATGGCTCGATGCTGCAGGATGTTGTTTACAGCTGGAGCTGGTAACCGGTTCGACCGAAAATGACCACAGCATGGTTAATATAATCATGACCCCTAATCAAATGCATCAATAATTAATCTGTTTGGCGCTGTTGCGGAGTGCGAAAGCAAACGGTAGGAAAAAAGGAGAGCGACAACGGTCACAAATCTAAGCGGTAACCACGAGCGTGGTTCGGGCGTGTTTGTGGGGAGCACTCCATGTTATGGAGATTGTATCGAAATTGTTCTTTCCCACCTTACACGAGACTCTGTATGTGTGTGTGTGTGTTCGCGAGTGCTGTTTTGTTTTCGGGAAGCATCTTTTTCCGAGAATTTCACCAAAATAATGTGTGCGAGAATAGAAGAGCGAGAGCGAACAAAATGGGATGCGTGTATTTCGGGCGCGATCGTGTACCACGATTGCGTGACGCGAATATTTAACACCAGGATAGTAAAAGAACCTAAAAGCATTGTACCGAAAATGCAAGAGAATGCACTGCAGACATGGTGCTGTTGTTGACTGGGAAGGTTGTTTTTCTTTCCTTCGTCCAGATTGAGTACAACTTTTTGTAACACGCCCGGCGAATGAACCCCGGCAATATGTGAACGCGATGCAACTCATGCTGCTGGGGCATTACATGGCTACAACGCATGCTGCGATCCATTCCATTCGATTGCGTGTGGTGGTGGTATTATGAAATGCGCGGTGGTTGCTGATATCGAACGTGCATTGAATCATACTTTGGCGCGCGATAAAATTAATTAACTTGAATTACTTTTCGAGCAAACGAATTTACTATTTCCTTACTACTTCCTTTGTCATGGCACGTTAAGCGAACATGAAAAGGGAATCTTTAGTGCATGGTAAAATTATAAACTCGTTTTCGTCAAATTGTTAAACTTCATCGTGAAGTTTAATTCTGTATTTTCAATTTCGCCATACATTAATTATGATACAACTGTGCGCTTAGTTCGACTTGCATAACATTTTTTTAGCTTTGTATTTAACTATAATTAGAATAAAATAAGAACATCACAAACTATGATGAGTGGCGGCAATATTTCGAAACCAACAATAGAATAAGTTACACAACTCTAATATGTATGATTTATTGGATTGGTTTCTCAATTTCTAATCTATTTGCATCTAATCTTCTCCATCATTTCTAGATCGTGTACGACGGCAATAATTAATGTAGTGAAAAGTGTAGAAAGTGTTTGAAGTGTATTGAAAAGGCGCATAACCGTGTTTGCTTCGTGCAGTGTGATCGACATTTTGCAAGTAGAAAAAAAGTAAAGAAACCAAAACCGCGGCAAATCTGTTCGAAAGTGTTACGTCCTCGAACCTGCCGCGAGGGACAGGAGTGGGCTAACGCAGTGGATCTTAAATCAGCTTTTGTGCCGTGTCCACAGTGCATTACAACGGCGTCAAGATTTACTCACCGACGCCCTTAGACGCCTCCAAGGCGTTAAAGCTGGAAGACGAGTTTACCGGCATGAGTATGCCCGTTTATCCGTCAGCCGATAAAATGAAAATGAGTACTCCAAGCTGCTTTCCCGGACGATACAGCCCCAACTACAGGGGGCCCGAGCAGATGCGACGATGTATGGCGAACCCATCGGTGAGTATTTTGAGCTTAGATTTCCTCGTTTTATGCTTTTTTACTTAGTTTCTTGTATATTATAATATTTTTTTGTATCACAGTTACTAAGCGAAGAAAAATTTTTGGTCATGGAACAGCATGACCAACTTTTTTCCAAAGTGATATTCAATTGTTAACTATCAAATAGGAATCAATATTTTAAAGAACATTAATGTTCAAAGTTTTTTTTAAACGATATAAATAATCTAAAAAATAATAATAATTTCAGTATAATATTCATTACAAAAAAAAACAAAAAAAATCATTACTCAATCATATCAATCAATCATCAATCATATTCACTACACAGAATAATATACATATATTTGTCAACACCTTAACTAAGCATAGCTAATTATAGTCTTGTAAACCGTAGTACAATTACTTGCAAAATAGAAAACGTTTGGAGTATTGTTTTAATTTCTTGAATATGTTTAATATATTTTCAAACATTTAAAATGTTTTTCCACCTACTTCTACTCCGTTTAACTGTAATTTGAAAAATGGTAATCGCGTTTGATGTGCATTTGAATAATAATTCATATGAAACCTCATGATCGAAGTTCGATCAAATCAAGCGCAAAAAATAAACCCATTGTAAAGATAGCATTAATCTGATAGGCACCTCTTAACGCTTTGTACTTAATATTTTTGAAAACTGTTTTAGTATCACGTTTCTTTCTATCGTCCTCCACTATTTCGACAAAGGTGCAATCAGTTCAATTACGCAGACCATAGACAGCGCATCTACATATATATATATATATATATGAAACAATTACATCAACTGCTCACAAATGTTCACATGACAACATGGTTCACATAAATGTATGGCCTTACTCACCACAAATTGTGAGTTCAAATCTTCTGAACGTTTCCTTGCATTGCTGTCTATCTAGTTGCGGATATAATAAAGTCCAAGAAAGACTACAATGGCAGACCTAGATCTGCATAGTTTGTTCAGTTGTTGTTTTTATTTTCCTAATTTAAAAAAAAATAAACCTCCACATTGACTCAAGAAACATCCAACTGCATCTGTTATATCTGTTTGGTAATAACAGTGAAAGGACATTTCGCGCTTGCGTATCTCACCATATGGCTAAACAAGATAAAAACGACTACATAGTTCAGAAAGAATTTATTACTTTGTTGTAGGTTATTTACATTAGATATTGGATACATTTGTTCGTTGGTTCAGGAGGTCCATATCAATTTTAGTCTGGACTGCTCCGGAGACAGCGTGCATGACGTCAGGTTTTCCTCTGCGTGAAACACGAAGATGATGACATCCAAGACAATTATCTTAATAGATTATAGTGCCTAACTAAGCATAAATTGAGTTCATGGCGTTCATGTGCGAATTCACTAATTTGATAAACTTAAAACTAAAAAAAAAACGCTTGTGAAACCATCTGTGTTCTTGTAATACAAATAATTTTGTTTATAACATTAATCGATTGCCCCTTTCGATAGGCGTTTTTTATTGTTTACTGTTGTCACTTAATTAAAAAAAATGCATGAATGTGAATGGCAAATGCATACACCATCTAAACATCAACTCCCCGTGTTTAATCATATTTATTGAAGCACAGCGACTCCAAAACTAATTTAGAGACATGAGAATATTAGTATTGCTAGAGCGAAAGCTAAAAGTCCCTCGAAAGTAAAACATAAGCGATTAGCACGATAGTGGATGTGCATGTGCGCTGGTGAAATTTTCTCAAGTGCAGCAATTTGTCATTTTCCAGAGCGGCAGATTCAGGAAGTGGTCCACTTCCTCTATCGGCACCATATCTGGTGAAGCGTAAAATCAAATTTTCATAAGCTATTTGGTCGTCCAAGCCCATCCTCAAACCGCGGCGGGCCGGTTTTCCAGGTGCGCCGAGCCTTACGTAAGCGTGTCGCTTCTAAGTGCAATTGCCTAAGAGTGCGATGTCCCCAAACGCGTCCCTGCAGGGCTCCAGGAAGCTCCCACTTCCACCAATGCCTCTTGCGAAGCGTTGATGATAATGATGGTCGATTGTTGCCATCCGGACGAGCGGGTGGATGTGTGCCGGTGGATGGACATTTGGCCGGATTGCCCTATTTTGGCGATGAAATAGCAATGAATAACCAATGCACGGAGTGGTGCTGCCTGCTGCGCCGCGCCGTCGATGGTGGTGGAAAAGTGTGCTGGTGGAAAAGTGAGATAAATATCATCGCACACAGCGGTGTACACGTAGGTCGCCGTGGTCACAATTAGTGCGGGAATTGGACTGTTCGCAAATGGCCCTTCTCGCTTCATTAGCAAAATTAACAAAATTAATCAGTGTCTCCCACTGCGTGCAGCCGTCAATCTTCGTCTCTCCACAACGCCGACAGCCGGCGATTGTGTTGCAAATCGCCGTTGGAGGGAAACGTTGAACCTCATAAACGACCTCGGTAAATTAGTCCGAAACAGTGTTTATTTCCACGTTAAAATCGCGGAGCATGAAGAAAAAGCTACTAAACAATACTTAACGTCTGTGTATGTATTAGTCTTCTGGAGGCATAGCAGTATTTCAGAAGTTTACGAAAACAGGTTTGGAAAAGTAGAATCAAAGTTGATGACTTTTGACATTTTCTATTGAAACTAAACAGCAATACCAAGATATGGAATGTTGAATTTCAAGTATCCACATCGTTCCCCCAAAAAAATGCAAAGTAAGCAAGAAACGAAAGATAAATTTGGCAAAAAATACAGCATATCCATATATTCAAACTGTTGAACACGTTTCTCCCATCAAGTTGCGACTGTTGGGGCCAGTACGGCTCTAATTTTGCGTATTTCTGCATCAACCAGTAAAGTTTCGTTACCGTGCCGGGTTAGATGGCCGGATTTATTGTTCACAAAATTGATATTCTTTGCTTTAATTTTTGCGGATCGAGAATTTGATGGCCGATACGTGGCCCGTGGGTTTCTCACGTTTACGACAGACGCCCTGGCCAACTGCAAACGTCGGAACGCTGGAATGGTCCTGCTGCATTTTGTTGGAATGGGCGTCCATTTACATCCGCCATTTGTCAGCGGAACGCGAAATAATTACGAACCAATGGGGGTTTTATTAGGTGATTCTGGCAAATTTCCGAACCCGAACGTGATAGAATGTGCGTTTATATGAGTCTCAATAGAATGCAAATCAATGAAATTGTGGTTGTTATGAAATCGAAAGTAAATTGCAGAAACGAATGTGAATGATATGGGACACACAACTCAAAAGGGATGTTCCAGAAATCTAAAAAGTTAAGTAATTTTGTATAAAAGATTATGAAAACTACACATAAAGCTCATTATTTGTGATCTGGTTTGTGCAGCTTTTAGATTCAACATTCCAAAAAGCAGCGTGATCTATTTATACAAAGGTATAAGGCGACACTGCGTATACTATTGATAATAAAATCGAGACGCATGATTTACTTCACAGTTTGTGATCCTTATTGTAAATGTAAAACTTACTTGTCAGCTTTTGCACAAACCTATAACGCATTTTGCAACTTATGCTTATGCTAATGACATAAGCTAGAAGCCTTATTCGCAATTGCAGTGCAAATGGTACCAATTTATAATGTATATGTTGCACAAACATCACAGAAGATACAAAACTCAAGGTCCAAAACGAAAAATGGGGTAATATGAGTAAGACATGAGCAAGACTGTTAACTGGTCATCGTAAAAAAAATATTTGCAACACCTAGGTTTTCATCAGCAAAAGTGTATGAGCCCTTATTTACTAAATCCTCACATATTCAACAAAACTTGATTTCTTTTGGACTGAAGTATTACTCTGAAAAATTGTTCAGAGTGTTTCTTTCGTTAAAGTCTTGAACCTAAGATTCTTTGGTGTTCCAGATTAGAACCGGCTTGGGCATTGTTGTTTTTTGAATGTGAAGAGTTGCGCCCCGAGTTTTCAAATATCCCAATCAATGTTTTACTAGGTTCGGTTATGGATCTATCAAGCGTAATTTTATTAATAATATAATAAGATAAGACACTTGGTTTTGATTGAAATATCAATTCTAGTTTCAGTAAAACACACTCTTAAAAAAAACAGTAATAATATACATTGAACAGAGGGCTTGAATGAAATCAATGCCTATTTTAGCATTATGAGAACTATATACATTAGTACTTGCACTTCACCTACCATTTCTTTTAATTTTCAATTTTCAGAGTCGATTCCTGGAGGATGCATCGCTGATGTGTAACTCCTGGTCACCTAGGCACAATGTAAGTATTCAGAGCAATCGTAGCAACGTGCTGTTCTTTTTGTTATTTCAGACACGGTATACTGTCCTGCCTTCCAAACGAACAAGGGTCTAAACTGGGAGAACTAAACGAAAACAACTACAAGCAAACATAGTTAGCTGAGTTGAAGTGTATGGAAAACTTTGTATTTCGTTTTTTGTTTTAGTTTTTCTTGCCACCGTGGTTTTCCACCGATGCGAACGTCAACGAGTTGTGAAAATGAAAAAGCCGCCACAAGCCGGCGCTCGCTGTTTCTCTATCCCTGCAACATTTCGCACGCAACATACACGACAGCCAGCGATGTAACAGCCCTTGAAAATGTTGAGGTTTTGCTTGTGTTTTAGCTCCTGTGCTCCCTTGCTTCAACTTAGACAGGCCAACAGCCAACAGCAACAGCATCCGTCGGCCAACAGCAAACTCAAAAAGCATCCTCCAGGCCTAAATTTACTCAAAAAACTTTTCAGCTTGTTCTGTGTTTGCTCTTTTCACTTCGGAAGGAAACTTTACTGGTCTCACACGTTTCATCCCGGTTTCATCCTTTTCCGAGTTTCAACGTTTCCGGACGGGAGCAGGCAGTATCGATCGGGCTCGCTCCACATCAAAATGGCACACAAGAAAGTATGGGTTGTGAAAATGGTAGAATCTCACGACGCTCTTGCATTTCGACAGTTGATGTGCTTGTGTTTTTGCTATTCGTGCACTCTCGATTGTGTCTATTTAGAGCTTAGTTGGTCTTCGTATTGATTACTGTAATGTTTTAAGTGTCGTTTGATCGGGACTGTCATTTCCGCCTGTCACCGGGCCGAGAGCTGACAGTTATCGAGAGGGATAAGAACGCTCCGGTGTCTTTCTTTCTTTGACATGAATGTCATATGACTGTAGAACACACCAAAGCGTATATCCGAAGTTGGTTCACATAAATGCATTGCAAGTCTGTACATAAAGGAACTGAAATGGTGTCTTGCTTGGTTATGTTTTCGATTACATGAGTTACTTGTTAAATCCAAACAAAATGGAAATCGTAAAACAGTGTAAATGATACAATAATTTAAAAACATTTTCTTAATATAGCACATGTTTCTTAACCATTTCTCCCATATGCGCAACACAATGCTGTTAAGTTAATGATGGTTTTTTAACGTTGCTCTGTACACAGTGTCATGTACTCCGATGTACTCCGATAGTTTTTGGTTAATCTAAGCTAGGTAATAATACTCACATTGTAACGTAATGTTATGTTGGCGATGTCCAATGCTTGCTTTAAAAGCCCAATTGAAAAAAAACAATTGGTTCGTTGTTATCATGTAGTTTTTATCTTTTGCCAAAATAATATAAGAGAAACAAGCACAAGTCTAAACAGATTCTAAAGATAGTGATGATAGTGATGATAGTGATTTAATGCAATTGAATATAGGGCAATGCAATTTAATACAGGTGTGAAATATAAACCAGATGAACGAATACTGAATTGGTACTAGGACCTTGCTACTTGGAAGGTGGTGAAACAATGTAAGAAGAAAATAAAAACAATGAGTTGACAGATTGATCCTGATGCTATCTTGGTGGGCACGAGTGCGCTTGTGCTTCCTGTCGGACCACCTGTCATCGCCGATGGTCATGGTCGTTCCGAACTTTATTCTTATCGGATCGGACAGTCTTGGACAGCAGCGGTGACAATGACACGTGGCGAGCCGTGAATGGAAGTCTATTGACATTCGCTTAATGTTATTACGTTATTTCGTGGAGCCCATTTAGTGGAAGCGTATTTGATATATGATGTGACTACCGAATTTCTAGTCCACCGCTGAACTTCACGTACATCAACGGCAGTCGTATTACCTCACATTATAGTTGCTGCCGCATGGAAGTATTTTCTTTTATGACAGGTGGTAAAAACAATAACTGTCTACCAAACTGACCAGCACGTCATTCCCCTGCCGCAGACCACAGTCGGGAAAATTGTTCCACCAAAGGAGAGTCGGAGAAACAAGCGAGCTTTTGTAACTGTGCTGGACATAACGTGATATGTGTTTTTTTTCTTTCGACGGACTATGTTTTTTGTTGTTCAGGGGGGAGCATGAAAACGCATTGAGGAGGTGTACCAGATGGACATGGAACAGAGAGTGAGGATAAAAAAACGTATCCGACCCCAATGCACACAATAAAGGGTTCTCCGCGATTCTATCGATGACGATTTATCCCTCCACTTGAAGCAACGAAACGGTCGGTCACTTTTCCATCGGTTGGCACATGTTTCAATTAACCAAATTATACGCTCGCCTACTTCGATGCACATAGGACCGTACATGCTGCACCGTTTCTCGTCAACCAATTCGCTGCACAACGGGCCCGCCTTTTTCCTTGTTTCTCCCACTGTACGCTGCGGAATTGGTGACGCAGAAATTTTGATACCGATTTCGAGAAATCATAACTATTCGGAATGGTTCCACTTCTGCTTCTGGTAGAGGGTGGCGCGGCTCATGCAGGCACACGAGCAAATCAATGTTGAAATAATAAGGGACAAAAATATGTTTCAGGAGCAAATAATAGCCGGGTTTCGAAATCGGGACCCTGCTACGAGGCCGCAGTACTACCGGCCGCTCCGAACTGCCGGTCGTGTGAGAGCGGCAGCAAGTGTAAATAAAATTTCCCGCCCGTCCTTTGATGATCGTGGCGCGCCTGGGAAGGGTTTTCCGGGGGGAAAGTGTCGTGCACGGGGCCGGCACACCACCATCAAGCTGCAATTTTCCCCCTTGTTTCATAAACCTATAAATACACCTGTTACAGTTGGGAAGTCCTTCAATAAAAATAAAATAAACTCACTGCGGAAAATAAACCATGATATAGAGCGGACGCGCGCACACGATGGGTTACGCGCTGTTGCAGCCCAAACCTCTACACACAAACCTATACACGAAACCGGCCTAAGAGCTGTGTTAACGACAAGGACCCTTTTTGCCGCTGTCCTCCTGCCGGAAATGGGTTCGCCATGGTTCGCTTCTAAATCCCACCGAAACGGCCGCCCGTCGATGTGTAAGGGGTTCATCGATGGGCTGCATTGCGGAGGAAGGGCACCGGGCAGGACTTTATTTCCCTGCGTGTGTGTGTGTCTTTCTTTCTCCCTTTTTCCTCTCACGGTGGTGATTCCTCACATTCGCTCACTGCTGTCCCCTGTTGTGTTGAGTGGCTTTTCGGGGCGTAATGTTGTGTATCTCGGCACTCGGCACGATAAATTTTCCAGCGCCGAAAACGGAACGGGGCAGCAGTAACGAACGGGGTGAGAGATTCTTGACATCAAGTGCTTTTGTATGATAATTAACAAATTTATGTAGCACTTCGCACGATAAATGTCGGATGCCACACGTTTTAATGTCCAAGGAAGTTTCTTTGGGTGGTGTGGTACAGGGACTTGCGTTTTACCTGTGCTCTGTGGGGTCATTTTTAACGAGATCTTTAGACTTCAACTGCTCAGCAGAAGCTACCTTCACGTTACAGCCTTTCAAAGAGTATAAAACCAGTGTGCCTTTTGTTGTGAGGGTGGGAGCTAGTCTTCAGACTATTACGACAGGAAATTCGTCATTTCCTATAGCAAGCCATTCGTCAACCACGAAAACCAATGGGCACTCAACGCCTTCTGTCTGTTGATAGCGATCTTGATACGTAAACGTTTTCCCGGCCAGGACCCCCTTTCTGCTCGAAAAAAAACTCCTTCACTTCGCGAGCGTACTTGGAGAGGGACCACCTTGTACCGGGAAAGGGTGTTGTTCGTGCGGTGGACGTGAACTCACCTGTCCTGGAGCAGCATATGCCGCAGTTCAAACATAATTCTCTCCACCGTGCGCACTGCGAGCGTATGTTTCGTTATTGTTTCGGGTTTCCTGCTGTAGTGGACATCGCACTGCGTGCGGTGCTTTCCACCGCTCGTGTAACGAACGAGGGCATCCACAAAAAACCACAAATAACATCCGGTCACGTGGCCCGCCTACCCCCGATTCGGGCACCCGGATTCGGTTCGACAGGTTGGCATTAACGAAACACGCTGCTTCCTTCGCGTCCTCCACCACGCGCCCTCGAACGAATCATCATCCATCAAAAATCAAACATATGGTCCCGCGTCCACATTCTTACGGGACCGTTTCCTCCCACCGCTGGTCACGATCCTTTTTTTCCCACCGCAAAGTGCCTTTCGGGCAGAGCACCGAGGTGGGTTACGAAAATTAGAAGTGGGATTGCCACTCGTACAAATTGGATCAAATGATTCGTAAACCACCCACTTGCAGCGGGCAGAGAAAGTTTCCGTAAAATTAGGATTACCATCGCTAATGCCAATATTCGTGCGCTGATGGTATCGATTCCGGGCGGTCGGTCGAGCCCCACGAGAAGCAACAGAACGAAAACCTTGAGTTCTCCTGGTGCGGGGATCGGTGTTGGCGTTGGCATGATTGAGGTTGCAAAGTTGTAGGAAGGCCTTTCTTATGCGGCTCCGTGGAACGCACTTTATTATCGAATTTGTACGGATTGTGTTCGGTGCTGCTTGTTTGACTTAAAGCGATTTGAGAAATAACAAATTGACTCCGGAAGAGCCGGGCTAATCCTGGGGAAAAGTTATTGACTAACCAGGTTACTGGTGTGATGTCGTACTGGGTCTGAGGAATATCAAATTCACGAAAGTACAATGGAAGTTTTGGTGGTAAAGATACCATTGACGAACCTTAGCATAATTTGCGTGATTTAATTCCACGCAATTTTGTTGACGATGTATTAAAATGTATTGCTAGTTGTTTAACACGCTCCCCAATAGGTTAGTTTGATTGATTAGGAGATTAGGTGAACTCGTTCAGTAATTACCGTTACTAGACGAAGTTGAACCCAGAGTTTATAAAAGAGAAATTATGTTCAATTTGTTAAGATATTGCAGTTACAAAAAGTGTATTTTGAAAAACGCCATTTCTTCTAAAGTAATCTATGAGACCGCAAAGAGTACCTCATTGGTATACTATAGAATGGTACATAAGGATTATGCACTTTTCTGAATAGAAATTTTTTAAAACGACGTAGTCAAAAATAACCTGTCTGGATATTTATTTCAACAAATTCCAAATAACATTAAAACCTGGCTACACCTTATCAAACTACTGACAAAACTTCAATCAGACAAAACTTTAAATAAGTATTGTTCCTTACTTTAGATGTAAATTCGTATCGATAAGTTTAAATTAGTCAGTGTATTGTTAGTTGACACTAGAAGAGCAGCTAGTTCATCAATGTTTATTAATTGTACGTCTAAAAACAAACAAGCATGACTGACAATAAACCCTAATATTTTCTCAAGATTTTCATTTAGTGTCTGATTGAGCGGCAGTGTTGACAATCCACAATAACGATGATTGAGACCCGGCTCAATCAATCCAGGTCCCAGAAGCTGATGTTCATTTTTCAGTAAAACGAGCTAATCTTGTCGTAGATGTTCTCTCCCCCCGCTAGCAAACCCACTAGACAAACCCCATAATAACACTAAATTTTTATGTTCGCATAACAAACCCACAAACAACTGGCACTCATAGCTTGGAATCGTTTAAAATCATTAAAATTTTATCGCCATCAACGGGCGGTCGAATGGTGAACGGGCGTGTGAAGCAGCTATTGCTGTTAAATAACTAGTCCGTCGTCCCTAAAATCGTCTCCTAAATCTCTTTCCGGTCATTTCATGGCCGTACACCTTTTTACGCAACCGTTCTGTATACCCGACCGATGGCCCGTGCCTTCAAAAGGCAGCACCATCGGGGTAAATCCCTCACGCTGATTGTAAAATCGAAATATGACAGGTCCTCTATTCGCTCAATCCGGTACCGGCACATCCCCGGTGGTGGATCACAAAGTTCAACGAGAGACAGCTGGCAATCTAGTGGCAAAATTATTACAAGATAACTAATAAGCTACCCTCTCCCGTTCCGAGCAGCCCATCGGCGGATGTACCGATCCGACTGCTGAGTTTGCGCAAGGGCTTTCGAGTATGTGGCTGTGGTACCGGCGCGGAAGAAGTTTCATCATCATCATCATCCTCATCATCTCCACCGCCAGCCGAGCCTCGCCAACCGAAAAGTGACAATTAACCCTTTGATTTTGCTACTCAAAAATGTTTCCTCTGGGACTGTTGACGTTAATTAGAAAGGCGTCAGCATGAAATTTGATGGTCAGATGGTCGACAGGGGTTTGGTTCGGCGACCCATGGAACCGTGGAACGGGTTTGTTCGAATGGAAATTTATCGTCCACTTGGTGGAGGATGGCATGTGGATTTTTAATTGTGTAGAAAATATCGTTTTGTTGCTCATTTAGGTTTCGGTACGGATGAAATCCCTGTTCCCCGGTACGGGTCCCGTTCCGGACTGCCACCGGTTGGTAAAACAGCCGAGCCGAACCGAAGGAACATACATTATGCAGATGAATCTAACACTTATCACAGCTTCGCAGCGAGCTCATTCGTTCCTATGGGTTGCTCTGTCGTTACAGGGAGACATATTTTCTGGCTTAAACGATGGAATTTTGAGTAGAGCGGAAGCCCTGGCTGCCGTCGATATTGGCAAACATCAGAACAATCATCCGCAGATGGCAACACAGCTAAAGCACGACGTCATGTATCACCATGGGATGGGAGCACCTCCGCAAAGGCCTCTACAGGTAGGTGATCTGCATTTCAGTGTACGTATTTGCTACTTTATTCTTCAATAACTTCATCGAACAAATATACACGCACATTAAGCAATCAACACCAATATTTCACCAAACCGTTAAGTTTATAATTTTGGTCATTATATTACTGTTGGTTCTATATAAATGATGTTTCTAGTGTTGTTTGCCTATTATACATCTGAATAATATGGACACGAGGCACCTGGCGGCTCCATGAGGTATTAATATTGGTATAAGTTCCCAATACTTCAAACGTGAAGAATTAAGATATAAACAATGCTATGTTGTTAATTGTGGGCAAACATTCGTTGAATAACTAAGTTAAGGTGCAAAGAAGATTGCAACCCTGGTTAAAGTAGCCATTCACATCGATCAATCTTAACAATACAGTGGCAATTTTAAAGGCTTTCGGATATTATGTTTCGCATATATTAGGTCCGCAACTAAATAGCGACCAGCGGACAGTGGCGTTCGATTTAACGAATCCAAAACGAAGTATATCAATTTGGAACATGCAGTAAACATACTGTATTTTTCATTGCTTTATTGCATTATACACCTTTTTCGTCATCAATATGGGTAGCTTATTGCCTTATAGTCGTTATTTGCGGGAGGATCTACACTAGTGAACGTCGAAGTGAATTGAAACTCATTGGGATATTGTAAATGTGTATCGAAACGATGTTTTGAGCGACTCCTAATGTCGGCGGTGATTCCTTCGCTTTAAAAACGATAGCTTCGATCTTCAAGACTGTCATCGTGAAGGACTGCCGAACACGATCGAGGACATTGAACATTGCTAACAGAAATTTCCCGATAAACGCATGAAAGACTAGTTTCCACTCAAGGAATGACTCCCCAAGTCATTTCCCAAAGGGATTGTCCAAAAACAAAGAACACCGCTCCTTCATACGGGATATACTTGGATTCAAAGCTTTCTTTTAATTCTCATATTGATGAGATATGTTGAAAAGCTATGAGAACTTTAGGTCTTATCCGAAGGATCTCTGCCGATTTCACCAATGCTCTGTGTCTTTTAACTGTGTCTTTTAACTGTCTCTTCTATTGTTGTTATGGCCGTTCTATCCTGGAACACTCTTGTGTCTCTTGGGGTCCGAGCTACTCAATTTGGGTGGATCGTATCGAAAAGGTTAAACAATGTTTTCGACTTCAATTTAACTTTTCTTTCTATCGCTCTCCGTTGATTTCTGCCAACTTCGATTCACCCTCCTAACTTTTTTCTGTTCTTTCTGAACTATTTTCTATTATCATACTCCAAGTTTTGCGGTGCTCGGCTCTCGTTTGTATGATTTTAATTTTGTTTGTTAGTTTTTAAGATAGTTTTCAAGCTTTCGTGTAATCTAGGATATACCTTTCTGGTGTGCATATTTCAATAAAGATAAAGATAACAAATGATGAAACACATTTTCAAAAGTGATAAGTCTAAAACAGAATGATACTTACTTACTTGCTGACCTAATATTAGAGGAACATAATATCGATGAAAGCCAAACAAAAACAATGAATCTTCTTCGACGTAACGATCTATGCGGTCATGCCTGTCGTCGAACGGTTACTAGACTATTTTTTATAACCATAGCCGGTTGGGGGGAGACAGTTCAGATAGGTTTGTGGTACTGGTCCTGCGTATGAAAACCGGCGTCGCTACCACTACACCACCGAGCCTCCTCGCAACAATGGATCTATTTCTATCCAAAACATCATCCTTATCATATATTTACGAACTTTCCGATCACTTATTTTAACAAACTACATTTGGAATGTTGGAGGGCGTTTGTTTTTTTTTTCGTCTGTTTTGTTTATAGTACCTATAGCTCAATGGTGGTGACCACTTTTGGTATTCGATGAATATCATCACAATTAAATCAATCACATATATCATTAAATAAGTTTATTGATCGCATTCGTTGTTGCCAGAACAGGGTTTCAATGTTTTCGTTGTTTAACATGTTGTTTTTTCCAACCGAACGATGTGCTTCACTTTATACGAGCAACTTGCGCAAAACGTTAACCGATACTGATAATTGAAAACGGGTCTTGGAAAAATGGGATGAGCTACAAAATCTATTACCAGCGGCACGGCATTAGTGGAGGATTATTCAAATCTTTCGTAATAATTGCAAACGTTTACGAGCTACCAATCGACCGAAGGATAGTCAATTGTAATTATAGACAAGTCGTTCGCCACAACGCTCAAGGTACGGACCGGAGAGAAGAAAGCAATTTGTACCATTTTACAATTATCCTATTACACGTTCCCTTCGGCGAAAAATAATAAACACGCCAGCCGGGAGTGTGGCTCCCTTTCCTTACACGCACACGTTTGCCCCCGCTTGCCAGCTGCCACCAGCGCCACCAGCTGTAAGGTTGAATTTTAAACAATCAAACCAATCGTAATCGTGTGTTTTTCGCCTCGTCGAGCGTCACCGACGAGATGCCGCTGTGGGCCATCGCCGGGGCCTTTTCATCGTTGGGTGGATTAAAATAATTTTCAATTTCCTCCCGGCGATTTGGTGCGTCCATCGTTCCGCCGTTCCTGCGCGTTTGGGTGTTTGGTCTCCGCTAACCACCGGAACGAACGAGCAGGGTGGAGGTGTAGCAAATGTGATTTTTGCCCTGGGCCATAACCACCCTCTCCGTCACACCCTCTCAGCACCGGTAGTAAGGAAATTGTGCGTTTCCCATTCTAATTTGCCACGATTGACGCGGCACACGTTCCATGCCTGGCGGTCGCGCGGTCGAGTGCCAGCGATCGAACCCCTGAAGCGTTTTTATTACATAAAAAAACACAACTCGGAGCTAGAAGTGGTCGACACAACAAGTGTGTGTGTGTGTGTGTGTGTGTGTGTGTGTGTGTGTGTAAGGTTCGTGTTCTCCGCTTCCCTTGCTTCAGCTGGATATTTTAGGACCCCATAAGTAAATGAGATGCTACCGAAGAAGGAAAACAGACTCGAAACAAAAACGCAAAAAAATACCTAAGTTGAACAGTGTTCTGCAAATTAGTGCAAGAAAACTTCACATACGCCTTCACATCGTTATGATGTTTCACTTTAGAACGGTTGTAGTGGTTTGGTTCATGCTCTCTGGCGGGTTTCGATGTTCGTTGGTTTCCATTCGTATCACTTTTATTACTATGAGTTGCCTTCAATTGCTCAATAGTGCTAGGAGAGATCGGTCCAGCCGACTTCATTCCGTACGCAAACACCAATCGAGAGCAACAATGGAAAGGGAGTGGAGCGAGCAGGGAGGAACACAACCTATTCACAATTCCCTCGGTCCGCATCTCGGCGCATCGCATCGCACAGGGCCGCAAAGAAAGGAAGGCGAAAAACTTACCCATTATTACCTTCGGGGAATTGAGCAGGACTCGAGGACTTTTTTGGCCTGGGCCCGAGGTTACTGTTCCGTTTCGTTCCCCCAAAGGGCCCATTCAATGCATAATATAACACAACAATGGAGGCTTGTTGATAAAACATTTTCAAATGTGCTCCCGCTTATCATAAACGTATGGCGTGTGCGGCCGATCAAACATCACCTTCCCCGAGTCCTCCGCATGTAGATTCAGTCGTCCGGGCAGCCAACAATGGCGGTGTGACAGGGAGGGTTTGCATTTTTCGACATGGCCTTCCATGGTGGTACCGGTACGGTTCTCGAGATCCGTTGCTGCCACCACGCTGAGTGTGTTTCGTCATTTGGATGGTGACGCGACAGCCTCGCGTTACGACATCTTAATTCTCCCGTGGCCCTACCCGACCGGCCGACACGTGAACGACACGTGACCCACTCCAGGTTTCACCCACACCTTCCTGCCCCCACCGATCCCAGCGGAAGCGCAGTGTAAAGATATTTTGTTTCAATTGATATTTATGATTGTCGGTAGACACAGCTTGCTTCGTGCTTAGTTTCGCCTCAAAGCAAATTTAATGCTACGGGGAGAGACGGGGCTAGAGTGTAAATGGGTCCAAAGGGGGAGGGAGAGCCCCGGTTTACCGGCCGACTGTCGATCGCTTCCTTCCCGGTTGTAATTGATCACAAACAAAATCAATTACGGTAATGAGAAACAAACCGAAATTGCACTTTACATGACACCGCCTCGGCTTTCCGGTGTTCGCACTTGAGGGTAGTTCGCGTTTGTGGTCGTCGCTTGCCGTCGATTGCACAAATTTAACGGTTATAATGTCGCACCGCCGGTACCGACCGTGTGGTGGAAATTGTTTTATAGTTGTTTTTATTTCTTTTTTGTTCGGGACCGGCTGGTAGGGGAAAGTTGGGGTTTGCGCTGTCACATAGCTTTTCGTTAAGGCAATTGAGTCGTAGAATCAAGGTTCTGGATGGTGAGTTTCATGTGTTGGGTTGTTTGACGAGCGTACCAACAAAAGAGAAGTGATATTTAAGCTGCCCAGTTGTTGGTTTAAGGAGATTATTTCCCATTTGCAAGCATGTTTCATAGCAAAGTAAAAAAGACAACCCATTTGCAATCAACCACATCTCGTCTTCATCATCGGGAGAGTTGGGAAAAATTTATAAATTTCAAATCCTCTGGTATGTCGAAGAGGAGTAGATAATCGTGTTGTCATAATTTCATGTATTTAAAATACTAACAAAGTTGTTTTCCCAATGCAACGTTTTACGCAAAATTAAATCATTCTAAGTAAAGCTCCATAGTGTTCCATGAGTGTCAAATTACCCCTGAAATGTCAATGAGTATTGGCCAATTGGAAAAAACAAATAAATTTACCTCCGAAATGAAAGCTAGTATAGGCTATTTGAGTTAAATCTCTTACTTCTTTCCAAAAAGTAATAATTTATAATTTTCATACCATTCCAAATAGTTTATTTCAATGTTTTGTATTAGTACTGAATTCGAGTAGATATTAACACTAACGGACAAATCTGGTGTCAATTGACACTTTTGCAACTTTGAGTTTCGATAACTCGAAAACGGTTAGAGATATTGACAAACGGTTTTCACCCAAAGTATTATATTTTTGCCATATGTGCCAATTTATGAAATTCGGGCTCCAAATTTTTTTACGTATAGTTTTAAGGGTTTTTACAATTGTGAGGTCGGAGGATTTTTACTTGAGGGGGGCTGGAGAGCAAACGGAAGGGGGTAGGGTCACAAACTCAACGGATTATAAAGAATAGTTAGCGCACAACTCTTGCAAATTTCAGCTCAATCGGTCAACAAATGCCAAAAATAGCCTTCGATTTCCACAAAAGAAGTATTCGGTCCATTTCACCGTAAGTGTTAAAGAACGATATTCAATAAAATTACGTGAATTGTATAACAGTACCACATGTCTATTTTCATATGTATGCGTTTTCATTATGTTGTGTGTGCTATAGCCTTGGAAAAACATACTTTCGAGCTTACGGCTGGTAGACATTTCTCTGAAGCCTTAAGTGCACCTCAGGCTTCCTCTTTCAGCGCACGCCCTAAGCCGTGCCGAGTCTTTAAAGTCTGAAATTGTACATCGTGCAGGATAATTATTTGTGCTCCTTCTGTTTATACTTTTAGTCATTGTTTGTATCCAACAAAGCCTTCACAAATCCTTCGCAAATCCTGCCACCCATTACCCACGCCCCAGGCAGCGTTTCGCTAATCAATGTGCTCTTAAAGATGAACCCTCAAGGCTGCAACATTGGCAAGCGTTACAGAGGCAACCACAAAGCAAACCACCGGGATCGGAAGGGAACGACAAAAGGGTGAACTGCGCTTGTTTGGCAACCAAATCTCATCCCGGTCTCGACGCGAGCAGGATGGATCATACCAATGTTGCACGGATGTGCTCCTTTGCAACCTCAGAGTTGTCGAAAAGCATAAGCCTTCATAAATAAGTAATGCACGACGGAGGCGCCGTCGACGACGACGACGACGTCGAGGTTCAGTACCGGGACGTGCCTGACGGTGTGTGCAATGATGGCGCTGGCGGAGGCTTTGAAAAATCGATATCATCATCAACATTCAGTAAACTCCGACGCTGAAGAGATGAAACAAATTAAGTGGCGTCGCCAGGCCTCTTCCCGGTCATCAGTAGGCGGAAAGTTTCTTGTCCTTCCGAAAGAGTTTTTGGAGAATCGCAGAATCCATCAGGCCGGATGCCCGGCTGATTGCTTTGGAAAAGTTTGATGAAGGGACAATGATGATTTATCATTGGGAATTTAAAAGTTGCGGCCCAAATCGGTTGAAACCGAACGGGATGTTACATGTTGCGTGCATATAAACACCATGGAGATGGGAGGGTTTTGTCGACATAGTTGGTCATAATGATTAAAATTGTTTGCGGTTCTATCGGCTATCGGTCCGGGGAAACGATTGCACGGGCTCGGCGATCGCTCTCGACGGAGGACTTTTCAGTTCCACACAGTCGATCCTTGTTGTGTGCGTAAATAAATCGATATTGCTTTTCGTGGGGTTTTTCACGCATGGAAAAGAACCGCCATTATGGAGGGACATTTCTCATCCACATCCACCACCATGTTTTGCGCCCTCGCACCCGCGTTGGCAGGATCATTTGAATAAATCTATTCTATTGGTCCGATCCGTTTGACTGGCGGCTCGTGCGCGGAGTATCTCCGGCCATTCTCCGGCCGGAAACTAATCGAAACAGGTCGAAACAACATCATCCATCCGGTTGTACCTGTGCTAGTGGTGGTGGTGGTGAGGCGGCCCTTCGAAAGCGCTTTTAGCATACCGGAAGCACTGTGCCGCTCTGACGAGCAAATCAACATGGACCGGAGGTTCATTCGGCTGGAGTGCGTCTGCGCGAACCCCAACCATTCTCGGTTGACTCTCCCCCAAAACGAACCTCGCTCCCCACAGTATCACGCGTATATTGTGTTTCTGGTATTGTTCATCTCCTCGTTTGGGGCCGGATTCCCATTCGGTACGCTTTCGACTACGGCCATTTGTGCCATTCCGGAATGATACCGCCCGGAAATGGCTATTTCGATTGTACGGCTAGCCCGCAGGCCCGTTCGCCTGCTTGCGCTCGTTTGTTGTTTCGTTCATTCGGCCATTCCGTTCAATGGGATCATTCTGTTTTCGATTCTCAGTTTCTATCTGTTTTGCTTCCTTTTTTCCCTCAATATGGTCGACGAAACAAAACGAAAGCACAGACGAACACGAAATGATAAAAACGCACCGTGGTATAAAATAAATTGAAACAGAACCGAAATGATGCTTCCTACAAACAGCTAGAAAAAAAAACAAAGAAAAAACACGGGCGCGAAAAAAAGCGTTCGCCCGCATCGGGATCCGGCAGGCGTGGAAACATTGTCCACGGTGGCGACAAATGAATGAGTGAAGAAAAAAGGGACCTTGGCGAGCGACCGGCAGATTTCGCTTCTAGGAAAGAAATTTATTTTTCAGGGCGGAAGAAACATCCATTTAATGAAAATATCATGACGCCCGATTTGGATAGTCTTGGTGATGAAAACCGTACCGTGGGATGAGGAATCCTTGATTTGTTTGGTTTTGATGTTTTTTTCTTCGTGCACATGGTTGACCATTTTTTGGGTTCATTTCATTTTGGTGCTAATTGTTGGAAGCTGTGGAGTTGTTAATACCATTTGATGTGTTCATTGAGTTGCTTATGCCATTAAAGAGGAACAGATGGAATGTATAATTAGGCATAAATATACTAAATTTATCATTAATAAACCAGCTTTGCTGTTGGCCATAAACGATTTGTCTTTCGAACATGGGGTAGTATCTTAAATCCTATCTTATTGCTTTTTTATAGTTTAAATTACAATTGACAGCTAGAATGTTTTTTGTTGGTAGTTATGGTCTGATTCAGCTAAAATATATGGCATTATTACACAATAATAAATGATCCAGCACGCTATCCTGATTTTTTATGATTTTCGTAAAAACTAGTATTGATTTTGTTGGAATTTTTTAACCATGGTGTCAATTGAAACCAAACATATATGCTAGGAATATTCAATTTTCCTCAGCATATGAAACACGCATTGTATAAATGGCATTGCATTGCAGAATTAAATACATTCAGATGTAATAGTATACATAAAGAAATTTTCTCTACAAAAATGATGAACAAGGATTAATTTTTAAAATTTTAACAGTTTTCATTGTATAATTGTGAAAATTCGCATAATATTCTTTACTTGATAACCCTTCTCTTCATGTAAGATGTTTTTGATCAGAACCTACTCTGCTCACAAGCTGTGAATTAAACATGTCACACCTATTTTATATTTTTTTATTTTATATTTTATTCGTATTATAATGTCTGCCACGGGGGTTTAACATTTTATCTTAAAATTAACTAAAAACTAGCGGTACCACAATTCCATCTTACAAACTAACAAAGGAGTGTGGAAGGAGTGTTAGGTAGGAAAATTATTATGGAGTCGGGAACGAAAGGAAGCAATTGGGAGGGTGAAATCAAACAGATGATATGAGCAGTTAAAAAGATCCATAGCTTTGAGTAACGGGTCTCTTCGTCCAATGGCAGTCCGGCGTTTAGGGATAAATAAAGGAGGACGGGAGCGTAGGTGGCGATGAGGGGCATAGAAACCAACCGATGTCAATAGAGAAGGAGCATCAATGGAGTTGGAAATGAGGGATGCAATAAAGGATACCTGTGCATGGGTGCGACGAACCTCTAGTGATTCTAAGCCCAGGAGCTGACAACGAACAGGGTAAGGTGGGAGAGCGTATGAAGACGAACCAAGAAATCTTCGAACAGCTAGGCGAGTAAATGATTTTTGAACTCTTTCGACACGAAGTGCAGCAGAGGACGAGCATATAGGCCAGACAATGGAGACATATTCTAATACAGATCTGACGTGAGCACAGTATAAAGCTTTAAGACATAGAGGGTCGGAAAGATCACGGATTACGCGACGAATCGTACCCAGACACTTATAGGCTTTTGCGA
>KB672891.1:2056179-2074560 GCA_000349145.1 Anopheles dirus | reverse complement strand
TAGAGTCTAACCATAATCCGAGGTCCTTGACCAAGCTCACTCTATCGAGAGAAACACCATTCAGATTATAACTGAACAATATAGGACAATTAGATCGACTAAATGAGATAATGTTACATTTATTACAGCACAGGACGAGACCATTGCTTGAACACCAGTTGGAGAAGGAATCTAGGAGGGATTGTAACGCTAGGCAATCATCACTATTGTAACAGTTAATTTAGGAAAGATTGCATGCGAACCCATCTCGTAGTCCAATTAGTTATTAAAAATTATAACAAAAAAAATGAACACGGCTACAACTACTACTGCTAAAAATAACACTCAAACTAGTCTATAGCAAACTAGAGTATGGTATTGCTATTACTATTTCTACTAGTACTGCTATTTATATTGCAACCTCCTTGTTATCCTTAAGCACAACAATCTTTGTGGTCATAACTACACTATAACCGGTTCTTGTTCAGGACGGTTCATATGAGATGTTCGGTAATCGGTAATGTCGAGACGAGCATGACTTTTCTTGCTATCCACAGATCATAAAATAACATGATTTTCATTTCGAATGTTGAAAAATTGATCGTACACCTTGGGCAATAGAAACAATAGATCATATAAACAAAAAGTAGTTTCAAAAGCTTCAAATGGTCTTAAATAAACAGGAAACAGTTTAAAAATAGTTCCTTATCACTTCCATGCAAGATATGGATCATACAACATACTAGATTTCCATAATTCGGCTCACTCTACAAACTTGTTCTGTGTGAATTCTATTAGCTAGGTCAAAGTGTTTCTTCTCTGATCACTGATGCAAGATAAATTTCGGCGCAACACAACAGCAGCGGCCGAGATTTGACGTCCTTCCGTCCCTCGTTACTGTAGTTGAGCCAACCTCAAGCCATTTCTCCGCTATCAGCACATGCCCATCTTAAGCACTTGATGATGCGTTCGCTAATAGGATTTCTATGATCTTGTTCCCGTCTGTCAATCTGTGCACTTTGACTGTTGTACTCAAGGCCATTGTAAGAGCTGACACGTACAGCCACTTGGACGTGGCGCGCAGATGCGCTTTTTGTTCGGTTTTCCCCCTTCGGATCATGTGCGTATGTATCTCATTGCTCATCTAATTGTTCGGTTATTCGGTACCGTCATAGCATGCAGAATAGCCGGGCTCTAACCCTCGGGAAATAGTAAGGGTGAAGAAGAAGCACATCACCAACTGGAGGGCTGTAAGGATTGCCGAAAGTGTGCTATACCTTCATGCAAGAGCGTGAATAAAAACGAAAAAGACTTACGCAGGTTTCGGGTACGAAGAGCGAAACAACGCTCAATTGCGATATCAGGGTAAAAGACACATTACATGAGGAACAAAAAATCGAGCCACCAGTCAAAACAACAAAAGCGGTAGAACCTGCTCGCAGAATGTTTTTTATTCCTTCGCTTTCCTGCATGGACAGTAAACAGGGGATTATGCACTCCGGGGAGAACTCAATTGCTTTTATAGGTACCGATATAAAAAAGAAGTGTAGATCCAACGGTAACAACTTTCTTGAAATGGTTTGCCCGCTGTAGGATTGCTTTGGTTTCCCGAAGCATTCTTCGGAGTAGTGTCTACTTCCAGCGTGTTTGTTCTCCGAGCAGCGCCAGCATTACCAACATCGGAAGGGTCAAAGATGCCATTCAGCACGGTGCTGGGAGCTGGCAGTTTTCCTTTTCAATAAAGATGTAAAACGTCTTAGTGACTCTATGCTTCCTCCCCAAGGAACCCGAAGGAGACGGTTGGAGCATTTTATTAGACTGTCTCAAGACTCGTAAAAACGGTCGGATTACGGTGCGATCTCGATTCGATTGGAACAGTCCTGCTCTATCTGTTGTTTTATTTTCATTTCGTCTCCTTATTTATAACATCCCACTTGCTTTCATTTCCGGTACAGTAGCCGTTTATTTGGTGCACTTTTACTGCACGATGCTGTAAATCGTCTTGTGCGGGGATGGAGCTGGAGATTACACCAGTCCGGGGATATACATGTATATTTGGGAATGAGACTTCAAAACAATCGCAAACAGCCATTTGTTGCTGGTGATGTATCCTGAAACGGATGCTACAGGAGGAGTCTTAGCTTCTTTGGTGGGTTTCACAGTGCGTAAGTGCGTGTGTGCGTGATTGTTTCTCCCCCCCCCCCCCCCCGTCTACCCCACCCTGCACTCACGCCCCAGTTTGGGAAGGAAAAGAAAGATTCATGGGGCAACACGAGTGGGTCATTTTCTTTCCCTTTTTCGAAAGGTGAAATAAAGTTCCCATTACAAGAACCCTCGCGATTGTGGGCAATTTTCTTGCGGATCCAAAGCAGGCGGTATGATTTTTCCTTTTCGTTAAGCAGGCCGCGTTCAAATGACTGCCACAGGTAGCCGCCAGTGTGTCTGTGTACGGGCGGGAGGATGCGGTTTAGGCAGCACGGTTCGGTGAACAACAATCAAACTACCAGGGGTTTTTGTTTTGTTATGTTTTTTTTCCCCCGTTTTACTTCCCCTTGTGGCCGAAGGGTACTTTATCGCAACGGGACGCCCTGTTCTTGTCGCCACCCGTGGCTAGATCCGCGTGAAACTTCCGAGGGTGACTTCTTGTTACGGAGCTTCAGGGAAATGGTGCAAACGAGAGAAAATAAAAACTTCCATTGGGCAAAGCCAAACAACAGCACCAAAGACATTCCATTGCAACCTGGGTGCCCGTGCTGGAGCAGAATGAATCTGACAAAAATCTACTCTCGAGACGTGCATTTGTTTCTATTTGCCTTGGGGTGGGTGTGTCTGTGTCGCTTGCCGTGGCTCTTTCGAGTGCCGTTAATTGTAATTTATGGATCGAATTATCGCCTCTCGCAAAGGTTACATTTATATCAATTAGGACGGATTGTCGGAGGCTCCTGCTCTCCACTTCGGTGCGTCAATTTTTAGCCTCCCCGAACGCAGGTGAAGATTTGCGGCTCGTGCAGAAAAGCGCATTCCGCCGCGCTGGCGGCGTAAGGACTCGTGAAGGAATTAATGCGCTCAACAGGCGAACGCACGGCGGAATCACTTTGTAGCGAATGGAAAACGGCAGCTGAAAACAACAGGTTTTTCAGCACACCGGCAGAGGGGTTTTCCACCGAACCGTACGGCGTGACGTCGGAATGATTAATCTTCTCTAGGTCCAGCATATCCCGAACCCCGCCGAAGGTGGTTGAGAAAGTTGTTGAAGTTCAACTATGACAGATTAATAATTACACCGTGTAAATTAATGAGCCTCATCAGTTTAGAGCGTTGGGCTGGTTGGGCCAGCCGAATTTTGGGTTAGTTGGGCCCAGGACGGGTTTTGACAAATGAGCACACGCCCGAACGGCGGGGCAGTCATATGATGAGCGTAATTAATTTAGCAAGCAATTCATTACAAACAACCCCGTCGTGCAGTCAGTTGATTGCGTTAGTCAACAATGATTGACCGGCAAATGGGGTTTAAACATACAGCGGTTGTGGTTGACGATGGAATGTTGTTTTTCGGATTGTGGTTTGAGCAAGGAAACAAACAAACAAAATAGCAAACGTTTTGTTACTAGAACGTATCGAGGCGATATGATCTCGTGTGATTGGAATTTCTTTTTAACTTGTGCAAATATAGGAAAGTATAATTGTTGAGTATTCAGTCGAAGACATGGGTGAGTCCATGTTCTTTTGGATGCAAAATGGTATACAGATTGAGGGAAAATTTAGCAAGAATATGCAAATTTCTAAGGAGAGTACTCAATTTTTTCTATTACATTCTTGGAAGAGCTTTTTTGTAATGTTTTTAGTGGCGAATCTTATTGATGATTTCGAAAAAAAATAATACAAAACCACCTAACCAAAATAAATTTGTTTTTTTCATGATTTTACCAACTTTCCAGTCAAATCTGTTAATTTGCTTATTTTAATAAATAGAATGTTCACCCTTAGATTAAAAAAATGTGATTTAAGAGGAGGGGCTTATGATATCAATTGTAGCTGACAAACACTAAGGATTATGAGGATTCGTTAATAAACTCTGCAAAACTGCCTGTTAGATTTTAATTCATGGTGTGCTAGGAATCACTTATTTGTTAACGTTAGCAAATGCAGTGTCGTAACTTTCACAAGGAAAAATATCCCGTACTCTACGATTACAAGATAGCAGGCTCATCAGTTCCTCGCAGTACCGAAGTTCGAGATCTCGGTGTACTACTTGACAGCAGGCTAACTCTCCAGAAACACTTCGACATGACAATTTCAAAAGCTACAACACAGAAGAATGACGGCACAGTGTATTTTCCTTCATAAGACTATCTCTGGAAGCATTGACGCCCCGTTTATTCTAAGTAAAGTTAATTTCCTAGCTCCGGGTAGACAGTTGAGACCTAGACAATTCCTAAGACCAGAGTTTAGAACTACAATGCATAGCGCCAGCGACCCAATCATTCAAATGATGGAAACATACAATAAATTAGGTAATCTTGTGATTTCAATATCCATCTGGTAAACCATCTTAGAAAATGTTTAATGTAATGTAGAAAATGTATTTTGACAAATGCTTGATGCTTGTTTTATATGTATGCTATAGTTATGAAGGCAAACTGTGCCGGATAACGCAATTATAAACGAATAAACGAATAAAAAATACGGTCCGGAAAGTAGATAAAGTGATGTTGAAGTAAAAAAGTAAACATATTTGTTGAAAGAATTCAATGCTTTAAAAATGGATCATAACACGGTGACACCAGTTGGAGCCCAAATCTAACAGACATACTCATTAGCAGACAGATGAACATATGTGATACACAAGTTTACAACTCGCGTTGGTTGTCACAATTTTAGTACGTTACCTGAGTGACAATGTTTCGTCACTATGGTTCATTACTATGGTTCGCTATGGTTCATTACTAGTCCTTGACACTATTTACATGAGATAGCCGAATAACGAGTAGTTTGTTATCAGTTTGCTGGCATTGGGACGTCCAAAAGATGTTGAATCGTTTGTCGAGGATATCGTAAGATACAGCGATTATTGACTGTATAAAGCACAAACCTATTTAATTTAATTTTAATGAGAACAAAAACTTCTAGAAGAAATACATGCAACCCTTACTCCGCTATGTCAAACGGTTAGTAATGAAGGCGTCCAACATAAATAAGGAGTTCTGCATTACTATGTAGTTTGACCTCTAATTTTTATGCACAACTTGCAGAACTAGTTAACTAGTAAACTAAACAGAAAAAACAGCATTTGTGAGCAGTCCAAATATTATTAGCAGTTAATTTTATTAAATTTTCACACAGGAAGACCTGATTCAATATAAATTTTAGATGGTCGAATTATTTATTCTGAGTAATATATGATGTTGTGATCCTGACGTGTATTATGATGTTGTGAGATACAAATTGATTTTGTTTTCCAACTGTCAGATTTACTCAACAAACTATGTACAATTGAATCGGAGAAGGCAGGCTGGATTTCCAGTACAGTAAGGTAGTAAACGGATTGAGACAAAGACTACCTGTAATCGGCTTACATTGCTTCTTCCAATAGGTCAATGGATTGGCCTTTGCTAATGGTCATCGAAAGAAAACGCTCAAATGTTGTAAGATGTTTATGGAAAAGCAGGAAAAACATCCTGCTCCAATACATCCTCCAAAGGAACACAATAATGGTAATAAATACGATTACAGTATGGTTTCAGAGAGCGGTCCATCATCAGAGAGTCCACGTGTGTGTGTGTGTGTGTGTGTGTGTGTGTGTGTGTCTGTATGATGATAATCTGTATACGAATCGTGATCCGGTCATGTCAGTACAAGGTTCGCTTCTTGTCGGTAACATCTGTCACCATTCAAGTGGCCGGTAAATGCTCTTTTCTTGCTACCGTGCCCAACTCGGTCGACAGACCCTTCAAAGTGTTAACGAATGGTACAATAATCCACCGGAAGGGAGTGATCCGTCCGAGTGAGGCCCGATGGTCCAGAGCGCCAGAAATAGACAGCATGGTTTTTTCTCATCCTCAAAAAGAAGCTCAACAGTTTTGAAAGGCTAGTCAAAACAAGCGACGCGTCACGCTTCGCTTTCCGGCCAACAAAGCAAGCCACGGCAGCAGGGTGGTAATTTTTTGCTCATTTGAACTGCCTCATTGAACAAGGGCAAAGCCCACTGCGTGCGATAGCGGATTGCGGGCTTCGTAAATCTGGCAACATATTTTCCCTTTTAGTGCCGGGCAGCCGCCACCAACCGGCCCCGGCAGGGGATCGGAGGAAGTTATCTACCGGTTCGGTATGGCACGAAGCGAGGCACGAAGGAAAATAATAAAGACCACCGGCAAGACGAATCCGAATCCTTGGTAGCGGACGCGCCACCCGATCAACTGGTGTCCTACAATATTTTTGCATTATCCGTAACCAACTTGTTTCGGGGCCATGAATAAATTTGCCGCCCCCTCGATTTAGTAGTGCGACCGGGGAAACCCCGGGGAAACACTCGAACCGCTCACGTTAGGGGTGAACCGAGGCTGGCTGGCAGGTTGCGTCGATTTTCCGTAATTTGTACGTAGTTAAAACGTTTGGGAATAACTTTTCCTTCGATTGTGATGAGATTAAAACATGATCCTCTCTTCCGGGCGGAGTGTTTTCCCGTTCCGTGCACTGCACCCTCCTGACCGATATGGGTGGTGTGAGTTTCCTGAGGATTGGTCCCGCTCGCACCCCAACTCAATTCGTTTGCTATTATCCTTTATTTCACCAGGAGCTCAATACACATTATTTACAAATTACCACCGTAATGTGTGACGTATGCTCTCACTGTTGTTGGGACGGATCTGTGCGTTTCTCCGAGCCGAAAATCAATCGTCTCATCCCGATCTCTCATTTTCTTGCAATTTCTCTCCCTCTCTCTTGCTCCCTTGGTCTCGCTTACATTTGTGCTATGAATTTTAGATTTTCTTTGGCCTACTATGCCGTGTTCTGAAATAATAGGGAGCGGAGAGTACAACTTTCCGCCCGATTCCTGTTGCTTGCACTCGGCGCCGACCGTATCCCAATAGATTACGCTCGTTCCATTCCTAGTTAGCGATCCTTCGCCGGCCGGATAAAGGGATGCACAGGAGGGGTTAAACAAGGTTAATGAAAGGCAAACAGACGGAAAGTTCTGTCCGTGTAGCCGAGGTGGCCGACAGATGCGAAGCTGTTTCGAACGGAGAAGGGGGCAATGGGAAGGATAAACAAACCGTTGCAAAATCGGCCCGATTGGAAGGACAACAGTAACATGCTTCGCTGCACAAAGTCACCCAGATCCGAAATGCATCGCCGTACAATGGCACTGCGTTCAACGATAATTGACACTATCGGATGCTGCAAAAGTTAACAAAACCGCCCCCCAAAAACGCTGGATATGCCGGCAGTGGCCGATGCGTGGGAATGTGTAGTGAATTTATAGCCACTTTATGGGATGTTATGAATAGTTCGAAGTTGGTAAACATCAATTAACTTTTATGGTGTATCGTAAGGCATAAATTAATAAACGCGTATTGGCCGGTTGCCGGTTATTAAAATGGGAGCTACAATCCGTTTACGTCGGACCAGAAGGCCCGCTTTGCCCCGGGGTGACCCCGGGAAGATGAAGCTTCTTGGAAAATAATGGCTTCGCAAATAATGGTGTTCGCACTACAATGATACCAATATCTGCCGCTCTCCCAAGCTTTCTCTCTCTCTCTCTCTCTCTCTCTCTCTCTCTCTCTCTCTCTTTCTCTCTTCCCTGTGGCCACATCGGATGTTAATGCCACAAATGGAAGCATATTTGCGGTTTTGTTTAATATTCATTCTGGAACGTACGAGGAGCGTTGGTTTATGGCGGTGGCCGGAACCGGTCGGATTTATGGTTAAGGGTGTGCGCTCGTTGTAGTTCGATATGCAGGTGCTTTCGAAACTACGAGGATTCGTCAGTAAATCGGAGGTCGGATGAAATAGTTAGTGGTCGTGGAAAATGAAATGGGTGTAATTAAGAAATGAGCAAAATTAAAATGGTTAGTGGAGCGATGGGGCCATATGTTCAAGAGTGCAGCACTGGTACTATACTTTCACTTAATTGGACTAAGGAGAATGAATTATCTCTATCACTTTTAATGCAAATGAAGTGACTTCCAAATTGTCTCACTAAAACCAAAAAATGCTGAAACCATTTCAATGAAAATTTTTAATCTGAATGCATTCGTATATCATTGGAAAGCAAAAATATCGAACAAAATCACTCTAACTTCCTGAGAAGAGCTCCATCTTAGCTGAATCTTTTTTAATTATGTTTAATTTTGTTGATATTTTTGGAATATAATGAATATTATTTTAAAATCTATAATTGATTTATTTTATGTATTTTCGTTCTATTTTTTCGGATAATAAATGCTTAATGATTTTTTTCTACTTAACGTACTGCACACCATTTTACACTACATCTACACAATATTCGCATTCTACATACATTGCATTATTTGTGCGTGCCTTGCGCTAATGGGACGTTTTCTCTTTCTTCCCGTTTTGCAGATGCATCATACGATGGATGGCATCGATATGCTCGATCCGTCCGGTTCGATGACGACGCTGACGCCAATGGCGGAAACGCCGATCACCTCATCCCATCACCAGCTGCACGGTTCCTATCATAGTATGAATCACATGATGAGCCACCATCACAGCAGTCACCTCGGAAACCACACGCCAGGTAGTACGGATGCGGGCGCGGACCGGGAGCACCCGGGTGCTGCCGGGAGTTGCGTTTCTAATGCAACCTATAATGCAATCTTCGCAGATGGCTTCCTGGGGGCCCATCATCCGGCAATGGCTGCCGCGGTGGCAGCGGCCGGTCTGCACCCGGACACCGATACGGATCCGAGGGAATTGGAAGCATTCGCCGAGCGGTTTAAGCAGAGGCGAATAAAGCTAGGTAAGACCCGGGGCTCGGCCGTGGCCGCTCCGGCCTAGACTTTGGCAGCGGATGATAGAAAGAGAGAAAGAGAGAGCGAAAGTGTCCAAGGGCAAGATCTAATCAAGCCGGCTGGATTAGCGGAGCCATTCCACGGCTTGCCGATGTTTCCCCGGATCGGTACGGGGCACGGGACTTCAAAGATGTAGCGACTGCAATGTTGCGCAGGGATTTATCACATATCCGCCCGATACCGGACCCGAAGCCAACGGGGGGAGTGAAAACACTCTTGAATATGCATACGCTCGAAGATGATGCTCATATATTTGTCATTTAAATTATACCGCCCACGAGCGGACGAAGTGGTGGATGGAGTGTGCGATAAATATTGAAGAAGTGCTTCGTTTCATTAGGCCGCCCAGCAACGTCTTCCAATTCCAGTAGGCGTAGAAAAGATGCTCGCCAATGTCAAATCGAGCGTACCGAAAATTTTATAAAAAGATCCATCAATATGGTGTTAAAATTGATTTTCACTCCTTGCAAATGCCAAGAGAGTAACATATCAAAGAAGCCGCGCTAGGTACGTAAAACAGGGTCTACGAAAGTTAAACATTTTCCAATAGACCACCCACCTCGGGCGGTTGCAAGAGGGTTCAGTGTTTTTTTTCGCTTGTACCCAATCGCCAAGGGGATGGGATGATTACACGCAGTAGTAGTTTATAAACGTGTGTAATTTGCAGTTTCATTCTTCCTTTTCCACCACCGCAGAAAGGAAAATGGCACAAAGGAGCAAACAAATCGATAGACGAATCGCACACATACATTGGAGAAGGGGTTCGTTCGGTACGCTGGAGTCGCTGTCTACTTTTCGCATCACATGTTATTGCAATAGAGATACGCTCACTAGGGAAATCGTTCGCCAAGTCAATTACAGTAGGCTACGGCACGAAGACAAACTGTTGTTCCATGTCCTCTTATTAGAGGAAAGCGCATTTTCCCCTACCGCGGGCACTTGTTCCGTGGAAATATTGCAAACGGGCGATTTGTGATGTGTATAACTCATCATTACTGATCGGGCAATAAAAATTGGAACCATCTGTTTGGGTGTTGGTAGCGATAAAAACATCCACAGAATCGTCGTTTGAATGCTGCTTTGGTGTTTTGTAATAAAATTAAATTTCTTCCGTGCTTCAAAAGTGGGGGAAATTTTTATCAGATTTGATGGTTCAAGAATTCGCGGATTCAACTCGTGGGATTATTGGAAAGCTAATTTAAGGGCCGTTTATGAAACTCAAACGGAAAAGTCTCTAACAAAACCTGTATATTAAAATGGAAATTAATTGATGTTAGGTATTTTTAACAAACTTGAGTGATTGGAAAAAGGTTGGTAGAATGTTTAGTCATGAAAAAATTCATATTTGGATTTTAGTTTTGCATTATGTTTGAAACTACAGTGCACTGAAAATTCGTGTTTTCCGTTAGACTCTTCCGTTTGAGTTTCATAATAGGCCCTTTAATCTGCACTATCTAGATTTTATTCTACATCACCAGGATGATTTATAGAGGCGAAATAGACTACTTGACTCAGAGCCTCTGTAAACTATATAAACAAACATAAACCTGGATGATTCTTCCTCGACCTTGTACAAATCATCATCAATTACAGTGCATCAAACGCCAAATTTCACACTAGTACACGCAATGTTCTAGGTTTAGTGAAAAATGCTGCATTTTCGAACACAATTAATTTAATCGTAAATGAGTCATAATTTTTCTAGCCAAATGGAAAGATCAATTGTAAAAATTTGCTCTTCTTCAATTTCGCCAATAATGACATTGCAAATGTTTCGACATAATTACCAATAACAATTTATTGAACTGAAGAATAGGTTCATTTTATTTGTTCTAATTCATCAAGCATATAGTGTTTAATTTCGTTCAGTTGATTCTGCTGTTCAAAAATGTTTTTTAAAGAAGTCTTTGATGTTATGTTGGTTTTGTAAATAAACCATCCAGAAGGCAAGAACAACCATTTTTGACACCTCCCCTGTTTTTGGTTCTTTTTATGGTCTGGTTGGAGCAACTAGCGATCATTTTATATTTAAACGGGCTAGAGCCGTAGGTCGACTCGTGCCGTAAACAAAATATTGCACCATAACGCCCGATCCTGTGCAGTAGATCTCCAACTCGGTACGCAGATCATCCGCAAGTCCGCCTCGACCTGGTTAAGCCACCGTACTCGCTGCGCCCCTCTTCTCCGCGTACCTGTCTGGTCCCTTTCGATGACCTCCCTGGCTGGGTAGCTAACCGGCCTCCTCGCTATATGCTCCAGCCATCTTAGTTTCCCTATTTTTACCAGGATTCCAATCGGAAGATCTCCTAGCTCGTCCGTACAGCTCCTCTGCGTAAAGCTCGTCGTTCCATCTTCGTCTCCAAGCGCCATCCGCATCCCGTACTCCTCCGAAGATCAAACGTAGTACCTTACGCTCGAAAACATCAAGTGCGCGTAGATCTTCTTCCACTAAGGTCCATGTCTCATGTCCATAGAGCACATCGGGCCTTATCAGAGTCCGGTAAAGCTTCAGTTTGGTTCGCCAGGAAACTCAACCAGAGCGCAGCCACTTGCGTAAACTACAGAAGGTCCTGTTTCCAGCGAGGATGCGCCTTCGGATTTCCAAGGACGAGTCAGAGTCACATGTGACTTGAGATCCGAGGTATACGAAGGAACCTACCTCCTCCAGAGAGTCATCGCTCATACTGACATGGGAAAAAGTATCTGGGGTATTATCCCTAGACCCTATTCCCTGCATGTACTTAGTCTTTGACGTGTTGATCTGGAGTCCAACACGCTGAACCTCTGACATATACGTTTCCGCAGCTGTCCTCTTGTTGACCCCAACAATGTCAATATCGTCCGCGTAGCCCAGGAGTTGAATGGAGCGCCAGAAGATGGTACCTCGCGTGTCGATAACTACTCACCTTATCACACCTTCTAAGGCCACGTTGAACAGGAGACATGAAAGCCTATCCCTTTGCCTCAGTCCTCTGTGGGAAGCAAATATAGAGGATGCGACACCACCGACCCTTGCGGAGCACATCACATTGCTCATAGTCACCCTACACAGCCTGCTAGCGATCATTAACAAATATTTTTATGCCGGTTTATTATTGACGATGAAAAATAGAGCAAAAATAATTATTGTATGGTACTAGAAGATACGCCAACGGTAAAGAACGATAAAGATCTGTGAAAGATCCCCCAATAATGAATAGAAGCATACCTTTTGCATAGGACGAACCATACTCAGTTATAGTAGTTCCAGACCCTATGGAACTATCATTCAAGGTATTCAATGTATCAAAACTGCTTTTCAAGAACTCAAATGGAAGCTTAACATCCGTCGTACTGTCAACATTGATCGAACAATGATTCCGTGATTTTGAAACTTCCGTGATTTTGAAACTCCGTGATTTGAAACTTTTGCTAGTCTTAAAATGATATTTCAAGATTTTGATTATTGAAATGTAAAGATACCAAAGTCTCAATACGTATCACGAACATTAGATTACCAAATGCTTTATGTACAACGATCTAGAGTTTGGGTCAAAAAGGATTCAAAGTTTCAGCTCAAGTTGAAAGGGCAATTTCCTTCAAAGTATGATTTTAAATTGAATAAATATGAAATAACATATTTGCTTAAAAAGTGGCTTGTTTGACGACAAAGTTGCCAATCTGAGGACATGTTCGGTATCTATTTTCAAGAAGGTTATTGGTAGGTGTTGGTTTGTTTGTCGGCATAAGGGACCAGAAAATGAACTCATTTTAGAAGAATTACATTTTTTCAACGGGATAATGTTCCAACCTGGATAGCTTGGATAGCTCAAGCTAAGCTATTACACATGGAAAAACTAATCACATCCTGTTATTATTTGATGTGACGTCCTTCAATTGCATGCTCAAATCTTAAATGTCACCTTCTTGCTTCTGTCACTCAAGCCTCTTGATTCTTGATTTTTTTATTTTGATTTTTTAAATTGAAACTACTAATTCCACTGATGGACTTTCCCTTAGATTTTAGAAAACTTGATATATATTAATAAACTGGAAACTTGAATAACGACATCTTATTACCAAACTTCGTGACCGCATAATACTCAACCGGAGAAAACACGTACAATCGTACAGTTTTGAAACGGTCCAAGTAGCGTTTGAAGCACTGTACCTGAACAACGTTGCCTACTTCACCTTGCGCCACACAACCCCATCAGATGTTATGGCCCTAACATGGTATCACCAGTAAACATTGTTGCTTTATCGTCTTCTTTCCAGGTGTAACCCAGGCGGACGTTGGCAAAGCCCTAGCGAACCTTAAGTTACCAGGCGTCGGTGCGCTGTCGCAGAGCACCATCTGCCGTTTCGAGAGCTTAACCCTGTCCCACAACAATATGATAGCACTGAAACCGATCCTGCAGGCGTGGCTGGAGGAGGCCGAGGCACAGGCCAAGAACAAACGAAGAGACCCGGATGCACCGAGCGTGCTGCCGGCGGGAGAGAAAAAAAGGTAGTGCCGGTTTCTGATTCGATCGGTATCTTGGCATGTTTGTTTATTTCCTACTGCTTTAGTTCTGAGTTTTTAGTTTGTTTTTTTTTGTTTGCATGTGGTCTAATGCTCTTTGTTATTTGATCGGTTAGTTCATTTTTATATTTTTTCCTCTTTCTTTTTTCAGTGTTTTGACTCGATTTTCGTTTCGTTGGCGCACCACCACCACTTGGCTTAGTCTATAGTTAGTCTTACTCTTAGTTTCTGTTCCATTACCGCCCGCTCAGTATCACCGCGCACATTTTTTTCTTTAGAACGCTGTTGTTTTAATAAAAGTAATCTATATCGAGTCTTTTTTCAAGAAAAAGGACTTCCATTGCTGCACCGGAAAAGCGTTCCCTCGAAGCATACTTTGCCGTCCAACCGAGACCCTCGGGCGAGAAGATCGCAGCAATAGCGGAGAAACTGGACTTGAAGAAGAACGTCGTGCGCGTTTGGTTCTGCAATCAGCGCCAGAAACAGAAACGCATGAAGTTCGCGGCCCAACACTGACCTCCGCAGGAGGCACAGCATGGGGAGTTGGGGAGTAGTGTGACTTTTACTAGTGGTAGCAACGTAGCTGGTTTTGGATATTAGTCTACTAGTCAGGCGCGTCTGCGGCTGGCTCGGGCCAGACGGAAGCAATACGGGCTGAAGATTATTACAAACAATTGTGAACACGAAGCAGCAAATCACGACATATAAAATAGAATGGGAACCAATTGAAGAATAACAGCTAGCTCTAGGATTGTTGTACATATGGAAATAATGCATTTAAGATAGGCATCAATCAACTGCAGTAGTAGCAACAGAAACAGCCGCAGCAGCAGTAGCAAGAACGTGGAAGAGGACGGCACAAATTCAATCGCATCAAATTAGAGTATTATTTTCGACTCCTTCAGGATTGTGATTTTTCGGTTAAGTTGACGTAGACATAAGCCTTCACATAACGGTGGATATAAGTGAACACACAGCACAGGAGCCGTGTAAACGAGCATGGTAGCAAATGCGATAGATAGCGAGAGCGACAGCGTGGGCATACCGAGGGACAGAAAGGTGCAGTAAGTTAAGACCCAGCACGCTGTAAGACCCACCTCCTGGATAACAGCGGGTTTAAATGTTGGCCCCCGGGGTCACAGGCCAACGACTACGAAGTGCAATATGGCGTGTAGAAGTTTTATGCAACGCGACAATGTAGAGCATATGCTGGAAGTAATACGAAACCAGAAAACGAAACCAAAAAAAGGAAAAAACGATAACCTAGTGCATCACACAGAACTCAGATATTGAGAGTTGAGCGCGGTGTGGACAAATGCTCAATGTAGTAGTGAAAAGATTAAAGGTGTAGGGCGGCTCTCTTGGCAAAAGTAATAATAGTCGAAAAGAAACCAAAATAACAAAAAGAAAAACCAACAAAAAAACCAAACAAAATGCAACACCTAAGGAACACGAAAAAGCAAAAGCAGTTACAGTGATTTTGGTTTGAATCTTTTGATTTGTAATTTGCGTGGTAGCGAAGTTGTAAATAATAAAAAAAGAGTAACACAAAAATAACGAAAAAAACAATAAAATTGGAAAATGTAATTTTTATATAAAAAGCATTAGAGAAGAACACAAAAACAGAAATAAATCTGGTAATAAGTCATTCAACATAGAAAACGAAGCGGTACTGACACTATGTCCGGAGCGTCGTGGGTTGTGGCTTTTCATTTATTTCGATTCGAAAAACGTTTCACTGCTAGGAGACGTCCATTTGTCTTCGTTATCTGCGTTATGCGTGTGTACTGCAGAGGATTTGAGCGGATGTGATCAAGTCATATTTGCCGGGCTTTCGAAGAATTTTCGTTACAAAATGAAATTAAATCATTATCCCGGTATTGGTGGGGTTTTCGTCATTTGATACCTTAACCGGCTTACCGACCTGTAGTGAATCAAATAATGAAAATCTGTTGGGTGCATCACAGTACACATTCATACCATAGTGCATCATCATACAACACAATATTTAGACTCGATCATAGTAGCGGAATTTGGGGCAAGTGTACCACTTTAAGCAAATATTTCTGTAACTGACTAAAACCTGCTTGATAAAAGCCGGATACACTTTCAATGCAATTGCACACTCGTTTTTTCACTTCTTGTTGAGTTCCAGAAAAAAATAAATGAAAAACAACATTTTTTACGCGTTTTAAAAACTGTTAAAAATGCCGCGTTTTTGTGCTTTTGTGCCGTATGGGGCAAGATGGCACCTTAAATAAAATTAAAGAATTTAACGAAAAAAATGTAAAATATCAACAGGTGTTGCGCTTGTATATGTCAGGGGTAGTGAAATAGAGCATTTCAGTGCATTTTTAAGTTCACCGTCATTAGGATACACTTTAAGATGATGGAAGAATTAAGATTCAGATAAAAATATAACTTTTTGCAAGGTTGGGATATTCCTTTTTGCCAGGGGTGAGGGAGCAAACTCCTTTTGTCCTTTTCTTCCCCGTTTTATGCGTCATAATGACGAGCATTCCTAATTTTAAATCAATATTGGCCAAATCAGTATACATTAGCTTGAAAATACGGGTAAAGCTCTTTTAATAGGACATACAAAAATATCTATAGAGGAACATGATCCTTCATTTGAATCAACCACTTATGTCTTTTAGAAGATGGTTTGAAGCATCTCAAAACAATTTTTATCAAAAAGTGCTTGAAGTACGCAAAGTATTGAAGAAGAACGGCGAATACAGGGCACTCTTGCCCCAACCAGTGGTGGCACTTTTACCCCAAAAGTTATTTTTTTCAATTCAGATTTTTTCGTGAAAAATAAATTGATTTTTTTTGCAACAATTTCTTTTATTATTATTATTATTATTATTATTTTTATTATTATTATTATTATTATTTCTTTTTTTCTCAGCTTTGCAATCTAACAAATATTTTCTCAATTTTTTGTTTCTATGTGTTTCGACAGCTTATTGGATTAAGAGGAAAGATTATAATATTACATTCAATTTTGTTGCGCAGTATAAAATAGATGAAAAAACATTGAAAAATGGATGATTCTATATGCAATTTGGTACACTATATCTAGCCGTTGAAATTAACTTAGCTATGTACTCATTTGGCCATTCAATCAATTGGTTACTTGCCCCAAACTCTGCTACACGTTGCTTGCACAACTTTTATCCAGGTGAGGGTTTGCAGGCGAGATTAAAGTTTGTAATAAAGAATACGATCCCTGGTGAAAAACATATATCACTTGTTATTAGAATGTTCACATAACTTGATACTTGAATACGATAATGGGAGATCCGAAAAATGCAAAATGGGACTTTTGTGCTATAGATGAGTGTTTGAAATAATGAAAATTCAAATACTGTGTTTATTGTTTAATGTGAAATTTTGTATTAATTATTTTATTTATGTAATTCGTTTGCAAGCTAGCAGAATATTATTGAATATATATTTCTGAAAACATATATGTAATCACTGCAAAATTTGAAGCTTGGGTATAATTTGTTATAATTTTTCTAAAACAATAATAAAATAATATATTGAATTCGGTATGGTAATTCAATAACTCCTTGCCTGTCTGATAACTGCATATGTCTAGTCGTGCGAAAAAGGTAACTTCAATTATCATACAGAGCAGTTTAATATTTAAAAATATGAATCCCAATGAACACATAGGAAGCAGTTAATAATTGAAAATAGTATAAGCACATTATGTTACACAAATACCTTCCGTAATCTCTAGATTTTACATTTTGGGTCGGAAATCAAACGATGTCTTGAGGAAGCTCATATGTTCCAAAAACATCAATCAAAAATGCTTGGAACCCGACCAAGATGGCTGGTTCATCTCGATGAACTTTCTAACAAATGTTTCCTGCAGGTTCTGCCATTAATTTTTAGCTAGTGTTAGATAGCTGATCTTAAATTTATTTATTGTTTATTTTCCCGGTTTTCTATGTAATAGGATAACCTTCAGATAATTATCGTTTCCGTTTTGTATGGCTCATAGCCCATCCTAACCCGACAACCCTTGTGACAACCGACAAAATCCAACCACTAAGAGAAGACAACTGGAAGCGTTACTCGTTGCTTTATTATACGTTATTCTGCCTTTTCCTCATTTCGTCAATTTTGACTTCCATGTTCGTCATGCTACCTGGGTCGATTCATTAATCGAGTGCAAGGTCCTGCAAGTTGAATAACCAGGCCGAATTTTAGCATTCATCTTGGGTGCCATGTTTTGCAAAGGATGGTCGCCGCATAACCTAACTGTTAAATAAGATAGGTAAACAAACGGAGCAGGAAGAAAAAAAATCAAACTCATCGCGGTAACCAACGAGCAAGCATCGGACTTCGGCAAAAGTGCTAAAACTTCTTTAATTCGTTCAGGTGGATAACAATCAAACTAGGGTTTATTTGATGTTATAATTGAGTAAAACATCATACTTTTCTGTGATTTGTTCTGAACATTTCAGTAGTGACGATTATCAGATTCAGTATGAACCTTTAATGAACCGTAACACGTTAAGGAAGCTGAAACCACAAGGTAAGTTATTGGGTTTAATATACAAAAAGTAAATAAACATTCATTGATATGTTTATTTGCTCTAGTTGTAACATATGTGGTAAATGCCTCGCCTCACAGTGTGCCGGCAACGGAAAATGCTGATAAACTCCTAATGGAAAACATCATAGCCACAAATGCTGCAGATGTCTAAGAAACAGATGAAAATAATATAAACTCGTCAAATATTTCCACTGCTACACGTGTTTATTTATTTATTTATTTATTTAAATAACATTCATCGGACAGTAGGTCTACATGAATTTCTTAAGAATATTTTAGTATCTATG
>KB672891.1:2024789-2036298 GCA_000349145.1 Anopheles dirus | reverse complement strand
CGCTCTCTTATTCACACATACATCGACAGGTGACAGTCGCTGTCACCTGCGAGTAGTGCACCCAAGCGGCACTATTGGAGCACACTTCCCAACAGAAAGTTTTAGTAGCAATTAGAAGCAAAGTTATTAAAGTTTTAAAACGCAAAATTTGTGTTCCCCATACAAAATGTAAGACATACACGGGTATGCCGGTCGCAGAGACGAAGGTGTAAATTTGGCCATTGACACTACGGTTAAACACTTTGCTGCGACGTTAGGGGGTTGAGAATTCTCTGGGGGTAGAGAATTACGAGACGGTAATATTTTATTCAGGCCTTACTGGTGCAAGGTCTCTGTAACTCATGCAAACAACAACAGTATAAGCCGCCATTACAACAAGAACAAGAAAACGTTTTTCGTACGAGAAAACGGATTTTTGTGCTACTCACTGTACCCATTTTACAACTGGATAAATGGCAGCTTTACTTGTTAGCTTAATCGTTGTGCTTTTGCTTTTTCTATATTTTGACGTTTAAAGGCGTAAAGCGGGCTTTACATGTCCGTATAACGACCTGAGATCGATGCAAGAACCTAGCGAGACGTCAAACGACGGGGTGTCTCGCCTGTTTCTCACTACGTACGTGGAAACGCGGTTCTCGCTGCCAAGCGAGAGCAGAAGCGCGGTACCATGCGCGGTACCTCACAAAATTAAAAAATCTACTATTTAAAATGAATTAAAATATAGTTTAACATTTTTCAGTATGAAAATAAGGATTTTTGTTTGAAAAACCGATATTTTTCAAACTCCAAACAATTTTGATCAAAATACAAATCGGTTTGACAGCGGTCTCGCCTCGAGGTTTCCTGCAATGCACGATCGAAGCGAGACCGCCCAAGTGAGAACTTTGACAGCTGTATCACCTGGATCTCAGGTCGTTATACGGACATGTAAAGCTCGCTTAAGGCTACCTTTGATACATCATATGCATGTACGCATATGTGTTTGTAAGTCCGCTGTAAAAACTGGCAAGTTGGCAAGATTTACGTTTAGCTAGAGATTTGTGTTTTTGTTGCGATGAATTTCAACGCCCAGGCAGGTGCCGATGGCCGCGGTAACTAAATTATAGTTTCACCAAACGGTCCATAATCTTCACGAACGTTTATCCACTTACAGCGCAACGGTCCGTGTCCAAGAAGCCCAAACGAGTCAGTGATGTGAATGCAATCGGTTCCACTATCCCATACCAACAAATGACATCACAAATCCCGGCCAATCAGTACATGCCGAACGATCCTAATGATAGTGAGTCGATAATGCCGAAACAAAACGCCTTGACGCTGTGTCTAATGCTTGGTTTGCATTTTCCTTCCCCGCTGCAGTGTATGGACAGCAGCAATATCTTACGCAGCAGCAGCAGCAGTTCCAGCCGCAGCAGCAACAATTCCCGCCGCACCAGCAACAGCAGCCAAACTACTACATCCCTCAGCCACAACAACCGATGCCGAACAATGTACCGCGGCAGCCAGGACAGCCGCCGTCGCTCTCGGCAATGGGTGGGGCTCAGTTCGCAATGTTCCAGCAGCCCATCGTTCAGGACATGGCCATGCAGTACGGCCAGAAGCTTGCCGACCATGGCAAGGAAATTGTGCACAGCCATATCGAAAAATACTTGCCGATTTCCAAGCTGAAGTATTACTTTGCCGTCGACAACAGCTACGTTGTGAACAAACTGAAAATAATTTTCTTCCCATTCCTGCAAAAGGTACGCCAGGTTACGCGCGGTTCGTTTGGTTTGCAGGAGCTTTGATGGCAATTTAACTTTCTTGTTCTTGCAGGACTGGGGAACAAAATATGATCACGACAACCCAGTTCAGCCACGGTATGATATCAATGCACCGGACCTGTATATTCCATCGATGAGCTACGTAACTTATGTCGTTTTGGCTGGTATTGCACTGGGTAAGCGCTTTTGTTTTTTACGATGACTCGTTGATGACACATAACCCTCGGATACATTACAGGAATGCAAAAGCGATTCTCGTCGGAACAACTAGGCATCCAGGCGTCGAGCGCCCTGGCATTTAGCATCTCCGAGATGATAATTTACACCGTGACGCTGTACATGCAAAGCATAACGAGCTCCCTGAGCATGCTGGATCTGTTGGCATTGAGTGGGTACAAGTACGCCGCGGTCGTGGTAACTCTGGCCGGCACCATTCTATTGAAACGAATGGGATATTACTTGGCGTTATTCTTCTCATCCGCTATGTTGGCCTTATTTCTGGTACGTGAACTACGCACGCGTGTTTGCGCATGCACGTTGCGCTCATCTATTCGTTCGTCGTTTCAGTTGCGAACCATGAAAGCGAAGATGCTTTCCGGACCCGACCAAACCCAAAGCTCCGTCGGATACGACGCGTACGAGCAGCAGCAGAATGATGGCCAAATGGGACGTAAGCGTAAACTATATTTTATGTTCCTTGTGACTGGGCTGCAACCGCTGCTGGTGTTTTGGTTCACCGCGCATCTGATAGTGACCGAAACCGTACCGGGTGTTTAATTCGAAAATGTCTTAAACAAACTCACGATAAAGCCTGTTTGCTATGAAACATCTTATGGAAATAAATTCGTAAGTCAATTTGGTTTTATGCTATCCTAGTTTGAAACGCCATCACTTGTCCCATCGCTAACAACCACCATAATGAATCTTAAAAAGCAAAGAAAAGTTATTTAGTTAACCATTTAATTCCTTCGAGCAGAAACTGCATGTAAAACTTAGCTACTAGTTCATGTATTCAACATTGTAAGACATATAAAATGTATTCGTTGTATGTTATCACACAATTTTTTTGTTGTTGTAATCTTCAATCGCGTTGCAGCAGAGCAAAGCAAATAAATTTCTTACTCGATTCGTAATTGGGTTAAATGAATGTGATTACACTTTGTTCAAATAAAAATTCGCTCTAGTCGCGTCGAAAAAATGACCATATGCTCATGCTCCAGATGGTTTGTTCACCATATCTCAAGCATGGCGTTGCGTTGGTAACGTACAGCTTCCTGTGTTAACGTATCTTGAAGGTGAGCGAGTAAAAACGCACCTCCTGCTGCTGTTCGGAGAACATATACAATTCATACTTTAATACAGCATTTTAAACCTTTTTGATTCCGGCATGTCGCATGGCTTTTATTGCACGACTGTGTTCTGGACCTGCCTGCCTCCCAGGCGAACATAGCAATGGGGCTCTGTCTTCCATATTTCTGCACAAAGACTTTTGTCGGTAATGAAAAGCTCAGCTGTAATAAATGTATCCCTACCGAGAGTGCTCATAAATCACAACCGCGACCAAAAGGCCATTCAAAAAACTCTTTGACAGCAAGATAGCACGCTGGGCTACGTGCCGGCCGTTGTTCTCCGTTCGCATCCCCCCGAACCTGGCCAGTAACAGGTAACTCCATACGGAAACGGTGTCACCCAGAGCGCCTGCGCCAGGGAACAGAAAACTTTGCCACAAGTCTATGAATTATCAAAGCGGGCTTTTGTACCCTCGGCAAAAGAAAAGAAGAAAAAAACCTTCGTACGTAGATCCATAGCGCTTCATTCGGCACTGTGTATTAGTCGAGCTCAAGCTTCGGAGCATCGAAAAGCTGTCTCCCGTTAGACGGTCGCCGTCCTCGTTCGCCCGTGTAGGGCTAGAGTTTTGTTCGGGTTGGGAAAACAGAACTCCCACAGTCGGTGTGCAATTCGCGCGCGCTGGTGCGTTTCCGCGGGCCACCGTCCGACCAGTTGGAATCTGGAATGACTTGAAAATTTGGCGTACGAGAAGTGACGCACATCCGATACGATCAACGGAAGTAACAGCTGCCATCGGAAAAAGGAGTGAACGGGAAATGATTTGGTGCAATCGATAATTCTTGCGGCCAACCAGTAGTGCGTGATTTGTGCTGCGGAGGCCCCTATTACGCTCAGTACGCTACAGTGGAGGGGCTGAACAAAGAACGGATCCGCCGACCGGGAAAAGGAAACACATTTCAGGCAAAGCCAACATCAGCCATGTTCGTCCGGATCTGCTTGGTGGCTCTGCTCGCCATTAGCTGCACGGCGTCCACGTTCGGGCACAAGGGTCACACAGGCGACGTGTTCACCAGCTCCTTCCTGGTGCGCTTCAAACGCAGCCTTGACAAACAGTTGGTGCACGATATTGCGGCCCGCAATGGATTCCAAAATTTGGGCGAGGTAAGCAAAACTCTAAAGGATATCCGGCGGAGAAGCAAAGGCAGCAGTGAAAAACGTGGATCCAAGCAGTCTGCTTGTCATGCACACACACATACACGCAAATACCTGTAAATGGTCATCTATCGAAAGTGCAGGACGTTTCAGTGGAGCGTGTGTTGGAGAAGATGGTGAGAAATGTTAAAGAAAAAAAACATTTTCATCAGGTAAAAATAGCTACAAAACGAAAAGTAGTTCCAATCTGTAAAACCATATGGCGTGCGGGACCCACGGAACAGTGTGGGCCCTTGTGTGATACGACGTGTGAACGGTGTGTGTTGATTGTGGAATTTTACTTTCAGCTTCCCGGGAGCAACGGCAAGGAGTTCCACTTCAAGCATACCACCCTGCCGCTGGTACGCACCAGGCGAAGCATCTCTCATACGCGAGTGCTTAAAAAGGAACCGCTGGTAAGTGCGAAGCTAGCGAATCTTTCTCCCTCTCCCGCGCGGGTGGCAGCGACGGGGCGCACATACATTTTCATAGGGAATGGGAGGGGGCGGAATGAGAAGACGGCTGACCCCTACGGCGGAAATAGGTTGAGTGAAAGAGGGCGGGGGAGGGGGGGGGGGGGTTTGGAGGGAGATACGGGAGCATGGGGGATAGGGTCGCAACGCAGCCGCAAAGTTCGGCTCGTGTATATTTATGTTGTTTTCCATTATCGTCCCCATTTTTGTTGCTGTTGCTCGTAAGCTTCACGTTTGGCTGAATGTTCCGCCTTGCTCCATACATTACCATGACGTTTTCCCACGTATCCATTTACGTCACACCGTCATGCTGTCGTTCGGCTGCTCTGTTTTTTTTCTTCTGTCGCGTCCTTCGATACGAGAAGAGTAGGCGACGGCATTGTTGCGATGCGAGCTATCCCTCTTTAATGCTGCCGAATATTATGGAAGCTTTGTCGTTCGGATTTTCCGTCTTTGCCTGTTCCATTTTATTGGATCCGTTTTATCTTTAGCAGAAAGGCTGCGTTGGCCAAATTATTGCCGGGTTTCATAGTAACTGGATGTAGCAAACATACTGCAGACATTTAAATTGAACCACACGACAATGGCCCCAGGCTACTGCGATGATTAAATGGAGCTAATGAGGCAAAACAGAATTCGGTACGTATCGTCCGTAGGGAAATTACTGTGACGATCGCTCATTATGCCTCGAGCAATCCTGCGTTGAGTTACTTCCAAGCTGCAATTGGATTTAAAATTGTGGCATTATATTCCACAACAAAATAGGGGAACGTTTCATTTTCGCCCTCGTAACAAACTGATTACTCTGCATGCGATAGGAGTTGACACCGTGGCACATTGAGTGATGTCGCGTCCACAACGTGCATTTTTTCCAACCCCATAATAAGGCCGGCTTACGTTTGAAAACACAACGCACACCGAACCCGAACGCAAACCTTCGGTAACCCGATCTTCGCCATCGGCGAAACGTGATCCCAGCCAATTTGCCGTTCGCTTGGGCGACGTCACATCGCTGGCGGAAGCCCGTAGTTGCGTATGAAAATTCTCATTACCGTACAGAAAAGCGTAAATCTATTTCCTATTTCGTGGCGTCTTCCGAAAGCCACGAAATCACTTCTCCTCTTCGATCGCGCCCTGCTGATTGACGTAATGGACATCCGGGAGTTGGCGGGATAAGTAGATTGTGTGGGGACGTTAATTAGACTGTCGGGGGAGGATGAGCCCTTTATTGAGCGAAAGCTCTACGTGCGACATCCTTTACGGGGAGTCGCACACGTTTTGGCGTTGATAAAACTACTAGCAGCCGGAATGATAAAACTAATCGTCGCCTGATCGATCAATATGCATGGTATGGCTTGCGTTCTAATCCCTATCCGTGTAACCATATCCAGTGATTCGACGCACTGATAGCATTATCTTTTTAATTATCGAACTTGCCCGCAGCCAACGGACAACTGTGTGGGTGCTTCGAGATTAAAGAGCGAGAATTAGCTCGCGGAGGAGATATTTCCACTATCCCAGGTTGCCCAGTCCGGCGAAAGGCATAAAAAGTTAGCACATAAACCGGTTAAATGATCATGACGTATAAACCGGATCGTAAAACCGGCTTAAGGATTGAGGAAGATATGATTTTTAAACGATAGAATTTTAAACGATTTCCAAGGGAAGAAATTGCATTCGAAGTCGGTTGGGTTGGAGTCAAATCCAGCAACCCGTTCGTGGTTTGGGATAGAAGAGAGCAAACTTTTCCAATCGTCAGTGACAAGACAGTACCTTACATAATTGGAGATAAAGATCAAATAAATGTAAACACGCAGTTAAAAAAGAAGGAGAATCGACAATTGAAAGCACAATCCATTTATTGTTTGTTTTATTCTCATAAACATTGTTTTTTTATTTGCTTGCTACAGATACACACGGCAGTACAGCAGCCTGGATTCAAGCGAGTCAAGCGCGGCTTTCGGCATGCGGTCCCACTGAACTACATCCCGGACAAGGCACCCGGGTACGGAGGAGAGAACATTCCGACCGATCCATACTTTCCATTCCAATGGTACTTGAAGAATACAGGGCAAAATGGCGGCAAAGCCAAACTCGACCTAAACGTACTAGCTGCGTGGGACCAAGGCATTACTGGGAAAAACATAACCACCGCAATCATGGACGACGGTAGGTTGTTGGAATCGACAATCGCGCCCCCGCTATAAGCGGCTTGCGTGGATCTTATTGTAAACACTTGCTCTGCTTTTCTCCGCAGGAGTGGATTACATGCATGCGGACCTTAAGTTTAACTATGTAGGTAGTTCGCGCAGCAGTTTACGACGGTGCAGTTTGGTGGCAAAAGAATACTATCTAAACTGTGCGTTTGTTTCGTTTGCAGAACGCTGAAGCCAGCTATGATTTCAGCAGTAACGATCCGTTTCCTTACCCGCGGTATACGGACGATTGGTTCAACAGGTGAGTGAAAAATCCGTGGGTGAAGGTGACAACTGGAATAATGGCATTTCGTTACAGCCACGGTACGAGATGCGCCGGTGAAGTGGCGGCCGCACGGGATAATGGCATATGTGGCGTCGGTGTGGCGTACGATTCGAAAATCGCCGGTATTCGCATGCTGGATCAACCGTACATGACGGATCTGATCGAGGCGAACTCGATGGGCCACGAACCGCACAAGATACACATCTACAGTGCTTCCTGGGGACCGACCGACGATGGGAAAACGGTTGACGGGCCGCGGAACGCGACAATGCGTGCGATCGTGCAGGGCGTGAACGAGGGACGCAACGGGCTCGGCAACATCTACGTGTGGGCCTCCGGGGACGGCGGTGAGGAGGATGATTGCAACTGCGACGGGTACGCTGCCTCCATGTGGACCATTTCGATCAATAGCGCCATCAACGATGGTCAGAACGCGCACTACGATGAGAGCTGCAGCTCCACGCTGGCCAGTACGTTCAGCAATGGCGCGAAGGATCCCAATACCGGTGTAGTAAGTAGAAAGTGGGACGACAGTGTTCACCGCGTACAGGACTTAGCGTTGCACATTCTCATTCCCACAGGCCACAACTGATCTGTATGGAAAATGTACCACCACTCACTCGGGAACCAGTGCGGCTGCTCCGGAGGCCGCGGGAGTTTTTGCGTTGGCATTGGAAGCAAAGTAAGAGGTGTTGTAAACGGAAGAAAATTGAAGGCGGCTCAATATGATTCATCCGGAACCATCCTGATTTCTAGCCCATCATTGTCCTGGCGCGATATGCAACATCTGACGGTACTAACATCCAAGCGAAACTCGCTGTTCGACGCCAAGAATCGATTCCACTGGACTATGAATGGTGTCGGGCTGGAGTTTAACCATCTGTTCGGATTCGGCGTACTGGATGCCGGTGCCATGGTAGCTTTGGCAAAGAAATGGCGAACGGTACCGCCACGATATCATTGTGAGGCTGGAGCTATAACGCAGATCCAGTAAGAAGCCATTTTTGTCTCGTAAAATGGAAACGATTATTAAAATAGCAAACCTCTCTTTTGCAGCCGGATACCGTCGTCAGGCTCACTGTATCTGCCGATCAAAACGAACGCTTGCAAAGGATCGGACACGGAGGTACGCTACTTGGAGCATGTGCAAGCTGTTATCACCGCCAATGCCAGCAGACGCGGCGATCTCGAGCTGTTCCTGACATCTCCCATGGGAACTAGGTAAGCAGAGAGACATCAATTACTCGCGAAATTGCGAGCGTTGCATAACATAAGCGGGCTGTTTCGACAGATCCATGATCCTGAGCAAGCGAGCAAACGATGATGATCGCCGAGATGGATTCACAAAATGGCCGTTCATGACGACGCACACGTGGGGCGAATATCCCCAAGGCACGTGGATGTTGGAGGTAAGCAGTCGGCTAGATGGTTGCTATTGCGACCGTTATATGTGCGTGCGATGCTAATGTGCTTGCTATGTTGTACGTTCGCTTCTGCAGGCCACATTCAACTCGCAGGAAAGCCGTACTGGATGGATAAAGGAGTTCTCGCTCGTGCTGCACGGCACCAAGGATCCACCGTACCAGACGTTATCACCCGCATCGCCCCACTCCAAGCTGGCGATTGTAAAGAAAGCTCACGAGGACAAGGACGGCAACTAGGCTTGAAACTTTACCGTCTCTGCAGACATCACGCACACACATACATGCACACACCGTCACATATACACGTACACAACCACATTCTACAAATACGCCCCAAATGATGTCCTGACTGGCGTCGGTGCGCATATATAGATCTATATATATATATTTATACATATGGATGTTTGTAGCATTTATGTTAATGGGGGGTAGCTGAGAAGAATATCTTATCTTTAGAGCAGCTTTCCATCACCTAATCAATGAAGCAAGAACAAAGCAAACACAAACGCATACCATCCTCTGGGGCATACTGAACTGGCACCGAAACCAAACACCCGTTTCGTTACGAATGAGCTGTGAGCCGCTGGATAGAACCATTGCCGGGGGCCGGCAGCGGTGGCAATGAATGTGAGATGCAAGTGCACGATGCGGGAGAAACAACTGGTTCTGATTGTTGTCTATTTATACACTGAAAAGAGAAGAAAGCACCCGTTATTTCTATGAGAAGATTCTTATACTTCCGTTCGGTTCCTTTATCCATCCGTTAGCTCGTATCAACTCCATCATTCGTCCTCTAAGCGTATTGACTTGTATATAGGCGTATAAAATACAGTGCAACTATATTTACCGAAACCTCATGTTTATTGAAAGTCATGATTTTCTAACTATACACACACCCTAACCGGGTTGGTTAGTAAAGCGTGTGCAAATAAAACATAAAACTGTCGGAATACCACCAAATCGGCAGCAGCACCAGTAGCGACATCAGCAACAGCAGCAGAAGCGACGGCAGTAATAGTACCACCAATCGAAGTAAGAACAATACCGTCGTCAGCTATGAACATTGTGTGAACAAATAAATTTCATCTTTGATAACATAAATAAAGGAATGCATTTGAACACCTAGTGCGATCGGAATGAGTTTCGACAATAGCAGCCCCAAACCCCAAGGTTTATCGCCATTCTGAATGCGCTCTGGATGTAGGTCAGAATTTTTACTACCCTATTCAAATATGCAAATTGTATTTTGTTTCATCTCTCATAAGTTTATTAAAATATTGTTCGTAATCGTTGGTTAATTCGGGAAAATACGAAACAATAGACCAGGCGTCTCCAAGATCTCCTATAGGTGGAGACGCCTGGTCGTTTGCTTTTAATGTACTGTGATGCTGATAATTCACTGCCGCTGTTTATATTCCTATGCCAGGAGTGACTTGAAAACAATGTCAATAGTAAATTTTACAAAAATTTAAAATTATTTTCTAACGCTTTTGAAACATGGAGCTTGGATCCTACTCATTAAAACCCATTTAAGGAAGATGCTCATGTGTCAGTGTGGTATGGACAAGCTCACTGTATTGCAATAGGACCTCACTATTGTGAAGCACATCAGATTCGCCCAGTTCCGATTGGTTGCTCTTGACGTGACACCGGAACTTGTAAAGCTCGTTTTTAGTTAGACCGTTAAATGAACGTTGGAAGCATGGCAACCGCATACTGTGAAGGATGAGACTCATTCGGCAGAACAGGTGGTATAAACCATTGGCGCTTGTTTCGTAAATTTAATTGTGCAAATCATCTGCGACCCTCAGTAGAGCTGTTGTGCCATTCCGTAGAGTAAGTTCATCTACAACCAGCTCGATAGTCTGCCCATTGCCTCTTATTTTTCCTAGACACGGCAAAACAAAATCGTATAATCGTAAATTTCAGCATCTAAAATAGTGATTTTTTTTGTCTACAATTTTGTTGCATAGATTTCTGCAATCGAGTTCATAAAAAAGTTTAATTTAACATTCTCAAAACAATACTAACAACAATATAACAAAATTTAAGTTTCAAATAAGTTAAGATCTGATTGCCTGAAGGCGGCAGGCATCACTACTTTGGTCGTTACACCAATGAGTAACAACATCTTTTAGCTAGTTTCTATAGTTGTGCTTCAAATCTGAGTTCGGCATTTTATGGTACATTTTTGTTTATTGATCGCATAAAATAATTAAAAAAAAAATAATTAAAAGCATTAATTTTGTAATTTCATGACCACGGTGGATCGCAGCAGGTGTAGTTTCACTACTGCCTAATAGATGGCGCTGATTGGTCAGATAACCACCATCAAAACTTTACAGAGTTTAGGCTGGTGGCACACCTCCGTCGTACGACGTTTTTTACAGCGTGCGTATCGTAAGCGGTGGCACAGTTCGTCCGATGTGTGTTGCGTTTTTTTGACGAACTTGACACATCAGTGTGATCAATAACAAATCGTTTTCATCAATAACTGTTTACGGTTTTGTTCGGAGCGATTGATTGTAATTGAAGTTGTTTAGTATAATTTTATTTATAATTTAAACACCATCATTTATTAATTTCACTTCATCATTTATTCATTTCTGGTGTAGGTTTGTTAAACATTTTAACTGAAGCGAAAACGGCCGATCGAAGCGAGAACGGCCAAGTGAGAACTTTGACAGCTGTCCCACCTGGTTCTCAGGTCGTTATACGCAAGGAGATATATAGGAGGTGTAGTCATAGCGATCGACCGTTTTTTTAGCAATTTAATCTCAGCTGTCAAAATGGCTGTGTAGTGGGACAGAGGACACACACGTACGGTACAATTTTGACAACTGTGGTCAATCCCCGTTTCACTCTTTCACGACGACCAAATGTTCTA
>KB672891.1:1993070-2005740 GCA_000349145.1 Anopheles dirus | reverse complement strand
GATGATGTAGCGGATCGGCTGAAAGCCAAGAAAGCGCCCGGACCAGACGGTATCCCGAATGGAACGCTGGCATGTGTCATCAGATCTCAAACAGAAACGATCAAGTCCATGCATCAACAATGCCTCGAGAAGGTAGATTCCCAGATGCCTGGAAAAGGCAGAAGTTGGTACTTACCAAAACCTGGCAAGCCACCCGGAGAGACAGGCTCAGTCCGACCAATATGCCTGCTGGACACTCTCGGGAAAGGGCCAGAGCGAATTATCCTAAACCGGCTTAATGCACATTTCGAAGAGCATGGCTCGATACCTGACCGCCAGCTCGGATTCAGACACGGAAAGTCCACCGTGGATACCATACAACATGTCGTGGGCACCGCCTCGGCCAGCTGGGCAGACGAGTGCAGGCGTACGAGAACGACCAGTAAACGCCGGCGTTCCAAAAGGTTCTGTGTTGGGGTCATGCTTGTGGAACCTAATGTTCAACGAAATTCTACGACTGCCAATGCCGGAAGGCGTATCATTAACCGGCTTTGCAGACGACGTAGTATGCGCGACACTGCAACAATGCAGGCGACACATCGAAGATGCCGTGCGGAGAGTCGAGTTATGGATGGCTAGCGTTGTCCTGGAATTAGCCGTCCATAAAACCTAATATATCATCGTCAGCTCACACAGGACGACATTGGTGGAGCTGGATGTGAACATCGGCGGCCACCGAATTAGAAATAAGCACTTATTAAAGAACCTGCGACTCGTCATCGACGACCGATTCACGTACACTCCGTACATTGAATTTTGATTTTTTTTAAATATTTTTCCTCCCGTATCCTTCACTCCCGCCCCTTTCCTCGCTGAGTCTTCTAGACGGACATCTTACGATAGCGCCAACGATCCGTTTCTTGTTTGTCTTCGTCGTTTTAACAGCCTCTATCAGCTCTTTGATTTCAACTCATCTCTTTCCTCCTTCCACTCTCGTTCCCTCGACTATATCCGTCACTCGTTTTCCCTCCCGTCCTGACATGAGGTTTTCTTTTTCGTTCTGTAATTTAGTACATAAGTTAAATGAAAGCGCTTTCTATTTTGTTTATAAGCGGACAATTTTTATCTCAAATAAACAATAAACAATAACTTAGACGGATATACAGTCTTCTCACTCGCAGAGTAAGCAGGCAGCGCCTTCAAGACGGCATCCCATGCGTCGACAACCGTCGTCATCGCAAGTATGCTGCCCCTTCACTTCCTCATCATGGAGGACTTCGAGAGACGCAAAATTACCGAATATGACAGCCTGACTGCGCGTAGCTTAGAGCGCCAGACATCCATGGGGTTATGGCAGCAACAGTGGATGACCTCGACTTCAGGAGCTTGGACGAGAAGGCTGATCCCAGACATCGAGCCGTGGTTAACGCGACGTCACGGGGAGGTAAACTTCTACTTCGCCCAGATTCCAACCATCCACGGCTTTTTTTCGGAGCGTTCCTCAACACGAGGGGCTTTGCCGGCGGTCCATATAGCCCAGAGTGCTCAGGAACTGACGGGACGGCGAACCACGTACTTTTTTTTGAATGCCAGTACCACCACCAAATCAGGCGCATCAGCCAGGCTGCGGGAGTTGAACTACTAACTCCAGACACCATCGTCAGCAGCATGTGCTCCTGCAGGCACGCCTGGCAAGCAGTCCATAAAGCAGCGCGCAGTATAACAACTCGGCATCCTACTGGATAGCGCCACTCTTCACACACTGACTACCTGCAAGGGTAAACCGGGAAGGAAAGTCCCATGACGCGGGAGGTTTTAGTGGGTAAGAATCTCACACTACTGTCTATGAAGATTTCTTCCTCGATAACAAAAAAACTTACGATGATCTGACCGCCGAGCCGACCGCCTACGACTTATCTCTCCTGTGAGGTTCCATATACCGTTACTAGCTAGAGCTTCCTATCAGGACAAAGAAAATCGTGATTGAAGACGATTAGAAACAATACAAGCACTACACTTGGGATACGTTACATATTTCTTTGTTACTGTGCAAACAATACAGCAATCCAAAATTAATTATTGCACAAAGTTGTTGTTTTTACTCTTCCTTCAAAAAATAAACACTCCCTCGAATTGAGAAAAAAACAACAGACATTTGACAGCTTGCCATTTTTTTCTATATTGTTCCAAATCTATGTCGACCTTGGTTGGCCATGGCTATACGATTACGCTGCATACAATCCGATTAAGTGCACTGTATCCCATAAGCTATGTTCACATTGCATGTACCTTTTATTGATTTCTCATTGGAAATAATATTAGAGATAGTTAATCTACGTTGGATCCGTAGTATATTGTGCAAAATCATATTCGCTAAAATGTGTATCAAGTAATAAAAATGAAAACGGGAACGACGATGTTTTAAAATCAGGTGAACTACACACACACATTGGCAAAACTTCTATACATCTTATTTTTATCTGACACTGCTGACGTAAAGAACCGTTAAGCTCATTCATAATTTTCGTTTCTTCATCTTTCTTTTCTTTCACAACCGGGGAACGTGGACACCATTCAAAAAAGCAAGCTCCTCGATATTGACGAGCAAATAAAGCGAAAAAAAAGGTTTTAAATGGCAGCAGGACAAGAGGAAAACAAGATGCAGGTAAGATTGTGACAAGCAATTTTACACCATTTGTTTAACTAACAATTTTGTCTCCCGCAGCAGCTGGTTCCCGTGGAGGGAAACGGGATCACGATGAATCATCACGAGGAACGCGGGGAACGCGGGCAGCAAGCTGAATTTAGCATGGTAAGTAAAATCGGTTTTTGTATAATAAAACGGCCTCGCAAATGACCTTTTTACAACATATTTTCCAGCTCTATCGCCTTCAAATGATGGAACTAATGATGAGCGTCCCAGCGTCATTCGGGACGGGCGTTGCTGCGGGAGTAGCGCCGGAAATCATTTTCCCATTCCATCGCCCACCACCGTCTTTGGCGACGGGTGTGCCTCCTCCGCTCAACTTCCCGCCGCCAATGGTGACGGGGGTTGCTGCGGGAGTAGCGCCGGCAACTATTTTTCACCCTTTCCATCGCCCACCACCGTCATTGGGGACGGGCGTTGCTGCGGCCAGCAGCAGCAACACGTATCCTCCTCCGCTCAACTTCCCGCCACCAATGGTGACGGGTGTTGCCGCGGGAGTAGCGCCGGCAACTATTTTTCACCCTTTCCATCGCCCACCACCGTCATTGGGGACGGCTGTTGCTGCGGCCAGCAGCAACAATATGTATCCTCCTCCGATCAACTTCCCGCCGCCGACCATAAGGGTGCAAGAAAAAACGAAAAACAATCAAACTAAACAACGGAATGTGAATTCAAAGCCGGCAGTTAAAAAAGGGGCAAAAAATAAAAAACAATGGAAGGGGAGAAAAAATCCGCCAAACAAAAACAAAAACAAGTCAAACATAAACAAGAATAATTTGATAGACGAAACCAATAAAAAGAACGTGACAATAATTATAAATCAATAAAAATATGATTGTATTGTATTGATTGTATTCAATATTCATACTTACGTGCTTAATTACATACTTACAAAATTCATCGTGCCATGTTTCGGTAACGGTACAAATATTAAATATTGGTTCTGTAATGTTTTCGTTCAAAAACGATTAAATTGAAAAGAAGCAAAACAAAGTAAAGTTGTTTCTTGTTTATTCACATACTATTTACAGCAATACAAATGGTTGAAGATAAATGCTGGGCAGGATAGTACGGGTATTCCTTCGTCGTTGATCCAGTCGCGTTGAAATTACATCTGATGCTGGTCGCCTCAATTACTCGCCTTTCACCTACGCAAAACAAACATAGGATTAGAATTCAAGTTAGAGTTAGAATACTACTCAATTAACTTGCGATGCTAACAGACATACATACCAGCTAAATTGGAAAACTCCAACTACACGTTTTCTCCCATTCTAAACCCTTTTGGGCCTATGTCAATAGACGTCGTAGGTCCCCCATCATTCTCTCCGACTTGTCCCACGGTTCTCTCTTTGCTGAGCACTTCTCCAGTAACTTATTTGTTTCATCGAGAGGGGAATTGGTAACAGTATTGGTCACTGACGCTTGCTTCGGCCTCGGCATCGCTTGGCCATCTCTCGTTTATTGATGCAGTAGTCCTTTTTGCTCTAAAATAAACTTAAGATTCCTTTCTCACCTGGTCCTGATGGTACCCTACCTTTGTTCTACAAAATTGTAGTTCCATGTTAGTACCCTTGCTCGTGAAATTGTTCCATCTTTCTCTGAAATCTGAAGATATTCTATCCTGTCTTGTCTGCTTCTGGTTGTCTCCGTCTTCAACCAATATTTGATAGGTTTTCTTAGTGGTGTACTCGTATTTTTTTAGTCTGTACCCACATAATTGTAATATTTTATCGTTTACCCTTTCTCGTACTTTTATTACCTTCCTCTATGTCCAGAATGGTTTACTGTCAATCGTGTCTCAGTCTTCCAAGACTTGGGAGTTTGTTTTTACAGCGCGCTGGCTTTTTTCCCGTCAGGGTATCTTGAAACGGGTTGCGTGTGTTTTCTCCGACCCATTGTTGTTTGCTTTCCGTGTACAGCTAGGTCAGATCATTGCTAAAGTATAGTTTAGTAATTTGAACTTCCTCAGTTTGGGTTCACATTGCTCGAATTGAGCAAGTGCCGAAGTCTTTCTGTAGGTCTGCTTCTTGTAATCTACTTGGGATTCGGGCCTCTGAGCCTCCTGCTTACGAGTCACAATGTGTCGGTTGTCAGGTTTCGAGTCTCAGGCAGATCGCCTCTGCTCTGCCATTCCTTCTTCATTGCTTCCTTCCTTTTTGATTGCTTAGATGCCACCGTGCTTCTCTCTTCGATCCAACTTTATATTTCCTCTCGCTTCCTCTGCATCCGTCACCCTTTTATTATTACCACAAGGTGCACAGTGGCATGCCGCAAGATCCCATTCTTTATGCGTTATCCTGTTTCAACTTTACATTCCACGTTTTTGACTTCAATCTATCCTTATCCACCTTCCGTTTACGTCTTAAAATTTCCTCTGTTTATTCTTGCCCTTCCTGATTCTTGTTCTCAGCGGAACTCGGATTTGGGATTATCTTGTTATCTTGTTAAAATTTAATTAGTTTAGATATAACTTATAATTTGTGTAGCACCAAGACAGAAAAATTCAATAAAATAAAGGTAATACCGATGATTGCAGATTGGGTAAAAGAGAAACGCGGAGCAGTGCTCGATAGCTCTTACTATTCGAATGTCCGCGGTTCACTGGGGTGCATAAGTAGCTGCTGGCAGTGGATGACAGTGGACGTCTCCGTCGGCGTGAATCCCACTAAAACACATTTCGTAATATGCCCGGTTCGGTAGAGCGCCAACATCGTCATCGTAGACTTCGTAGGATGCCGGAAGTACTGCGACACGATCAGCAGCAGCATACACCGACACCGGCGAGCAGAAACATGATGGGGACGTCGAAAACATTGCGCGGTGTGGAAACACGGTAACATCTGCATCTCATCTCTCTTGTTTACTATTTAAAAAGTCCCCGGAAGTTATTATGCGAATGTGGACGGACATCTGAGGCGGTGAGCGATTGAAACGCGGACATCTACACCTGGCTGAAATGCGAAGACTCTTGTATTGGACTAACAATCAATGTATCAATACGAATACGTAGTACCTGCTTGCCGAAGGATCTGACCGTGATAGTGTCCGCGGAACATGAAGGACACGGTGAACCGTCGAATCAGACATCGAAAGCGCTTGGTGTGCTTGGGGCCAGTCCAAGTTCGATAAATGCTTTGTTTGCATTTTAAAGTATGCAACCTGCAACACGTAAATATTAATATATTAGTGAGAGAGTTAAGATTAGCATAGGCTATTTGTATTATTCAGGAATTACGTACCTTAAAAGAAATGCGATTCAGCGCAGTAGGTTTAGTGAACGAACGATCCGAAAGAAATATTACGTTGAGCTACCGAAACATGCTTAATAACATACATTCTGCTAAATGCTCGTAAATTGCATCAGATGATACTCATCGATCTATGATCGGATCTCACACTCTTGGTAAGTTTGGCAACGTTGTCGATGGCTGTTTCCCCTCTTCTCACCGACACTGCGCCGTTATAAACATCATGTAATCTAGTCTGGTTACCTATCGCGCTTCCAGCCTGCGGCTGCTATCCAGGATATTCAGGCGTCTGTCAGAGGTCACACATGAGTTAACTGGATTCGATTGTGAAGTACTACACGTCAGTAACATTTGCAAAATTTTCGTCGAACATGTTTCTTAGGTAATTGTCAACAGAGTTTGAATGCAAAGATACAATAAAAGTTCCCTTATTACCTACTTCGGTGCAGCCAGTTATAAAGATAACACGCACTTCCTCAATTCGCGCTGTTGGTGTCTTGCCTGATGAGAAATTAACGTTTAACGAACACATCGAATGGTTATCAATTAGGGCAAACAAATATTAGGTCTTATGATGAGAATTCTGTTGGTTCTGTTGTTCTGAGTTCTGTTACCCAATGTGCTTGAAAACCGTATATTGTGCCATTGTGCTTTCGATTTTTGAATACAGCTGTGTTGTCTGGTGTCCTATCTCAGCCCGCACCTTTAGTCGTCTGGAAAACATCCATGAGATCCCTCCATACCATGAGCTCTCGAAACGCTAAATACCCATCTTAAAAAATATCCAACGTACTTTTTTGTCTCATTCGTGGAGAAATGGACTCTTAGGCTCTACTAGCCGATATTAATATGTTCGTACCGTACAGTACTTCAAGAACTTATTTTCATTTCCGTTCAGAACGTACTAGGACAAAATAAGGAAAAATTAATCCGTTACAGCTTATGTATCGTTAATTAAACGATGTATGATTTTAACATGTCCGCTTCAATGTTCACAGACCGTCTCCGTTTCCGTCAGAAACGGTAAGCGCCCGTTAAGATTAGGTTATTAGTAGAAGTTGTAGTTGTATGTAGTTCTTTGAAACTATTTGGAGTAATAACGCGTAGTTTTGATGCTTCTAATATTGTCTACATTTGCGAGTTTCTTTTGTACACTATTGCTGACCAATATGAAAGTCATTAAGCCGATGAGCGCAAGCAGAAAAATAAAAAAATATATACAGTAACCCATCGATTAGGCTGTTTACATTGTATAGTAAAATTAAATCCATTGTCCTTGGTCCATAGGGTGGATACTTTTTTTGCTTTGTCTATAACACAATATCAAACATATTATTTTTAATAAGATTTTGAAAAATGTCCTACTCGTTTGAATTTGGTACCAATAAAATAGATCTAAGTACATTACAGATGCATATCAACAGCCAATACAGATTAATAGATTCAATTACAATACATTACGATATATAATGCAACAGTTATAAAACGGTTCTAAAAAGGATTTTTAGGTTCTTTTGCCCTCGCGTGATGCAGTGTGAAGCAATGCTACTTAGCCTATTTATTACTACGTTTTTCACATACAAAAAACCGATTACAACCTTTTCGACTTTTGTCTCTTTTATCATTGGATTCATCTCTAACGCGAATTATCTCCCTTTTTCGTCTATCTCACACGCTGCTTCTTCCTATCTGATAGGTCGTTGGGAGCATTATTACCGTTTCCCAATATTATCACCCCCCGGTGTAACACAGTTGTTCTGATCTTATCGCTTCACTACAACTGTAGTGGCACTTCCTTGATCTATTATCCGTCTATTATCCGCTTGTTATATACATGTGTGGCATTTACTGAACTATCTCAATTGTCTAACTTCCCTCATATCAGTTCTGTCCGGTCAGGTAGCACCTCCAATCATGATGTGGCTGGCGTTTTTTCTCATACAGGTCACGACGACGGGACGATGCTCAAATAAGTTTCTGTGACTCTGCAAGGACCCGCCGGAAGTGTAAATACATTCGATTTCCTTGTTGACGGGTCCACATCCCCCTTCTATATGAGCGCTAGCAGCTACAGGTAAAGGATGCCTCCGATCAGTTACAGCATCTCGAACAGAACATCCGCCAGTAAGGCGGACATATCGAAAAGATTTAGAAGTATCCTGGACAGGCGGCCGTCAATCTGCGCATAGTCGTCATCGTCATCGTCACCGTAGTTGAAACTTGAAACAATGCGCACCGAGGACGGGAAGCTGCAACAGTACCGCAAGCTGGTAACCGGTCTGCTCGCTCGGGAGCAACAACAGATGGGCGTGCTGCGCCACACGCTGTCCGAAACATTCCACCACGAGCAGGGGCTGAAGCAGCAATCCACCAGGAGACAGTGGACGAGGCGGACGAGCTGCAAAGAATCCCAGAAGAAGGAGGGCACATTAGTCGCGGTTTACCAATGGAGAAGGGTGCCAAGGAAAGTCAGGGCCAGAGAGTGGGGTCATCGAATTGCATGAATTAGAGGCGTGTACAAAGTAGACAACGCGGATCACCCCTCTTCTAATAGATAACATACCAGCTCAAAGTGACGCGATTGACACCATTCCCTGGCCATCTAACCTCTTGTAGTTCTACGTTCTTCATGTTCAGTGTGGCTAAGGTGTTATGCAGTCGGTTCAAGGCTCCGGTTCTATGCAGAGTGCGTACGTTCCATGAGCTTATGTTGATCGTTGTCCGAGGCGCTGCAAAGGTTTGTTTCCGTTAAACAGATTCCGAAAGTTGTTGTAGAAAGTAAGTGCTTCTGTAAGTGTAAGTAAGTAAGTAAGTGCCTCCGGAGAGCCTTGTAGCAGTTTGATTAGCGTCTGGCTGCTCCCGGACGTTCAGATAGCCGGTTTCCCGAACTACCCACCCCCCTCCTCTTTCGCCACACATCACCATCCACCCAAGGGAATGGAGCAATCTAGTATTCCCAAGTTTGGAGTGATTGGAGATGTGTGTTGCCACTCTGCACGACGAGGACGTGTTGGAATAGGAGTTGAGTAGGAGAGCCTGTGTTAACCTTCAAGAGGTTTCGTATCCTACCCCATTGCAGAGCAAAAAATAGTTGTATTAATAATGTTGATTTAACAAGTAAATAATAAAATAAAATTATTTTATTTTATTTAAATAAAATAAAATAAATAATTTTATTAAATAATGTAGACAACACGGCCTCTAAGGCCGTCATACCGTTAACTAAAAAAATAAAAAGAATGTTGATTAGATAATTTGAAAAAATATTAAATAGCAATAGCGTGTAATAAACAATAAACAGAATATAAACGTATGACAAATCGAATAACAGTGGAATATGACATATAAGAGAAAATCAAGATAAAAGCATACGCAATAAAATAAACAATATAGAATGTGTAAATAGCACAAATCTGATAACAATAGAACCTGGTATATAAGAGAAGATCAAGATAATAGCATGTAAAATGAAATAAACAAAAAAATAAAATATCGCATATCGAATAACAGTAGAACCTGGTATATAAAATGAAATAAACAACAACAAAAATGAATATATCGCATATCGAATAACAGTAGAACCTGGTATATAAGTGGAGATCAAGATAAAAGCATACGCAACAAAATAAACAATATAGAATATGTAAATAGCACAAATCTGATAACAATAGAACCTGGTATATAGAAATAAAGAATAGCAATGAAAATCAAGAATATGTATGAATATCAAATAACAATAGAATATGGTGTATAATAAATAATAAAGAATATATAATATAAATATGACATACCAAAGAGCATTGTTATACTGTGAGAGTAAAAAAATGCAGGAAAATAGTTTTTAAATAACAAACAACAACAGAATATAAAATATAATAAAACACAAAGAATATAGCTAAAAGATGAATAAAATACCATGAGTATATATGTAAATGAATAGTGGTGTATGGATTGGCAAATGGAAATAAATAAATATAAGTTAACATAACATTGCATGATCTTCCATGTGATTATGCAAGTGTTTTACATCCTGGCACACCAAAAGACACGTCGTGCAAGTTAAGGTTATATCGATATGCTTTCGTTGCAAATGATCATATAAACTAGACTTCTTTGTGAAGATAGAACCACACATCAAGCACTGTATCAATTTTTTATCATGCTGTGATTTGTTATGTAACAAAAAATCATTCCTTGATTTAAACGCAATGCTACATGCATTACATCGAAATGAGGAACTGTGCATTCTCGACTTATGCTTCGTCAGATACCTTAAAGTCGAGAATGCTTTGCTACACAGATTACATTCAAAGGCATTGTTGCCAGTTGCAATTGTTGCCTCTTGCACTGGTACTTCATATGAACATGTGGGCTCATCGTTCACTATTGCTTCACTTACTGTTAAACATACCGCGTCGTGTGTATGCTTGTGAAGCAGCAAGTCAACTTTGAAAGCAAATTTTTTGCTGCAAATTTCACACAACCAATGATTAAACGAATGCTTGCTTGCGATGTGTCTGTCGAGGCCGCCTGCTGTTTTGAAACCAAAACAACATCCTGTCATACGGCACACATACGAGGTAGGCTGAGGAATAGGAATAATGTTTTGGAATTTCGTTACTTCCGATTCCGGCAGTGCGTGTTCTAATTCTGCGAGATCCATTTTCCAAAGAATTTCTGGTTTCAAATGTTTATGGACATCGCTAGAACTTTCCAACGCACTGCATTCCTTCGTGTAAATTTCTCTGCGAATTTCCATAAAATCTTTAATGATGTCAAGGCAACTGTCATATTTTTTAATTTGCCCCGACGCATCAAATGCGTACATCATTTTTTGATGGATTTTTCTAGACAGACCCAAATACTCATACAACGTTGAGTCAACTGGTGTTGTGGGATGAAGTTCGACAATAAAATTTAAACTTTTGGAGGTATGAGCGGCTTCATAGTGTATAATTTTTCCTTTAGTGGCCATTGGTCTTAGGACCTTTCGCTCATATTCATCAGCGAAGATACCCACAGGTAGCTCGCGAATATGAATTTTATTGCCGTCTAGGAAATGGTTACATATTAACCCAAATGTTTTATAGGACGAGTGCCCCAACATATGAATATGGCCTTTGAACTGTTCAAAATACGGAATGAACTCAAAAGTATTAATATCATCTCCATCCAATATAGCTCGTATTATTTTTATGAGTAATAGGATATTAAACGAAGGTATATATGTACTTAATCCGTAAGTAAATTTATTCACTCCGTTTATTAATATTACTGGCACAACAGGAGCAAGCAAATGTGTTTTTCCTACTGCTGTGTACTCTTGTTGTACCAGTGCATTTCTGGGAAACAATTTCGGTAAAAGTTTTGAGGCTTTTACTGTCATATAGTGTGATTGCGGATGGTCTTTCCCGCCACACAAATATGTGCCCTGTTGCCCTGCACATTCGAGCAACGGAACATTGTTTTTCCCTATGCATCCATTACTCATATTTATAATTACGCTATCTAGGTCTCGTGGATTGCCACATACATAGTGTTGTACAACACATCCTGCCAATGCGGAAACATTAAATGTGGTAGTTTCCGGATGCTTTAGTACGTAACTAATAGTGTGTCGTTGGACTATGGAGCAACCATCTTAAACGTGAGGAATATTGTGTTTGATTCCCTCGTACATTGAGGGAACGACACTTTCATCCACAATTTCTTTCAGAGTGGTTGGTGAATGTGCCACATTCAATTCACCTTCGTATGCTCCATAATCGTTCTGTTTTCCATATGCAAAAATCTTTTCTTTACGAAAAGATACATTTTTGGAAAACAATTCGATGACCTCTTCATCATTCACGTCATCGCGACATACTATAGTGGCAATCCACTCTAGCCAATTTCTGGCTAGAAACCCTATTTGACAGGATGGAAAAGTAGCAATCGAGTTTACAAAATATACAATGTGGCTCGTTGACGGTATCTTTTCAACCTCAAGCCAATTGTAATATTTTGCTACACTCGAAAAAACTACTTTGTCATTCCCGTTGTGCGGAATGACAAATACTTTTGGTATAGCAATCGTTTGTAGAAAACCAATTTCTACAAGTTCGGGCCAGCACTTCATAAACCAACAGATAATGTGGCCGCGTATTATATGGCCACCTTTATCATTGTCAGTTAATATTATTACGTTTTTGTAACGTAGCGTGCTCATAGCAACCGAATCATAAATTCGACCATCCTCTAAACCAACTATGGTTTTAAGATGGCGAATTTGTTTGTAACGCGATTGCTTTTCTTCCGAGGTTTTAAGTGCATTAATGAACCTACCTTGTAAGGCATAAAAGCCGAAGCTTTCACCGATCGCCGGGCAATGCAATCGGAGATTTTTTAATAAAGTTAACGCTGATAGCCCTTCAACCAACACGAGGGTGCATCTTACTTCACCCATGCGTGTTGGCTCAACCAGCAGCCCTTCCGGAATCTGTAAGGAAAACAAAAAACAAAAAAAAACATTAACAACTGGAAGCAATTCTAGTATTATGTTGTATTTAATATTAAACAAATGTAAAGTGCGAAGAACATTGACTGGACGAGATACGGCGAACTCATAACCGCTTCGCTCTCCCTGTGCGACGATAATTCATCTCCTTTAGAGGAGTATCAAAACCTCGTTTCGTGCATAAACGAGTGCGCCCTTGCAGCCCAAACAAGGAGCACCCACCAAGCAAGGACATTT
>KB672891.1:1970932-1982211 GCA_000349145.1 Anopheles dirus | reverse complement strand
GGGGGTGTTTGGCATACAAACACAAAGAGCGACGCATTAGTTACAGTGAAATATTTAAACAATTTAAATACAACAAAAGTTTTTCTTGGATATAAGAAAACAAGAAAAAAGTTTCGGATAAATTGAAATCGCGCATTCAATCATTCAAAAAGCGTTTGGATAGCAATGGACGAAACAAGTCAAGATTGTTGAAAAACTCTCTTTTGTGGCTTGAAAGAGAGTTTGACATAAGTGAATATGTAGGAAATTCAATGGGTCGACCAAAAAAAAGTTGATCAGTGATTTATGTGTTAGAAACAAACGTCGCCGTGTTGCTATTGAATGTTCTAGTGATGTTAATACAAAGACGGCAGAAAAAGAATTGTATACAGTGAGGTTTTTAGCAATGCAATCAGCAAATTACTGGAGAACCCACTACAGTTTTTGGGCAGCATAGTGCATAGTGAAATATATGTTACTCCAGATGAAGGATTGGCTTGTTTTATACACAACGGGGTTTCAAAGTCACAGTATGTTGATATTTATAAGGTGTTTAAGAAGCAGTTTCCTTCGTATGGATGTATATCTAATTAAAAAAAAAACAGTGTGCTCCAAGTGATGATTTCAAACCGGTTAGTGAAACTAAGACTAGAGTGGAGCTTCCGGTGCTTGTAAATCACACTGCTCAAAGGTTAGTGAAAATGCAAAGTGATCAAATTATACACCATATTGCAAGTGAAAATACAACGATAGGGAATTTACTTTTACTGTTCTCTTGGGGTGTTGGGGATGGTTCAAGTGGACATAGTTCTTATAATCTGATGGTGATTGTTTCGTTTAGTTTTTACATGAGCATGATGCATTCTATGCAATCATGTTGTATATGTGGGGCCAAGCCAAATCGGCTGAATAGTTTAGATGAGCTTGAAAATGGGTTTCATGCAATAGAAGAGCATTTAAGTTTTGGAATTTCCCCTTTGCATTGCTGGATGCAATTTTTTGAATGTCTTTTGATTATTTCGTATAGACTTGATGGCTGTATTTGAATCGCACTTGGGGGAAACAGCACAACGGAAAATGTGTGCAGGCGTGTTTTTGCGGACACAGGGAAACTGAGTGATGTGTTAGAAATTGAAGAAGAGCTTATCGTGAGATGTAAAAATATTTAGATTGTTGTAAATTGTTCACAACCTCTCAATCCTTTGGCTATAGGTGAATATTGCAAAACAACTTACGTGTTTTATTTAAAACATTATAATTGGCATAAAATGCCCTCGAGTGTTCATAAAGTCTTAGCTCATGTTGGCGAAATTATTATGAATGCTCCCGGTCCAATAGGCTGTTCCTTAGGAAAAGAGGCTTTAGAAGGTCGTCACAAAATTTATAGAAGAGACAGACGAGAGCATGCTCGGAAATGTTCTCGCATCTTAAGTTTGAAAGATGTTTTCATGAATGCTATTCATCTGATCCTTTCATTAGTTCAATTTCATTAGAGAAGAGATTAAAATCCAAAAATCAGTCAGTCTATCCTGATCCTGCTGAGGACATTTTATGCATGATAAAAAAAAAACATAGTACAATGTTAGTTATTTCGAGTTATTTATTTTAGTGAGTTATTTTACTAATATTTATTTTTATAATAAAAAATAACCACACTTTTAGTTTATGACAGTTAACATACGGATATAAATTTATGTGAATATTTGTTCATTGATTTTCGCATCGCTTGAACCGTTTTGCCGGTTTTTCCTGCCCGCGAGCTCTTCTGGCGAGACAACTGCTCGAACAAAAACGAGCTCGAACGGGACTCACCGCAGAAAATTCCAAAGTTGTCCATTTTTCGCGGTGGCTCTATAGTGCGGGCGCCATTTCCTCTCCCGGCCGCGGCAGATTTCTCTGCTTGCATCCCGTTCCCCCAATTGAGTTGCCCTATCTCGCCCAGCGAAGAACGTGGACGTTTGTTAGAAAATTCATTTTCTTTCATCTCGCTCTTTCGCGTCCGCTCGCTCTTTGGTCGCTCTCGCGGTCACCCACCTGGGCGCAGTGGAGGCCGGCTGGCCGTGCTCGAAACTGCTCGCAACATTTGACAGCACCAACAACAACAAACAATAACAAACACCAAAACAAAACAATAACAACAACAACAATAGAAGGACAGTGATAATTGTATGTACACGTTGATTTTGTGTGGTTAAACTAGATAAAGAACAGTTAACTTAAACAATCGGGACATATGATCTGAACTGCCAGTCTTTTGTGACTGCATTTTACGGACTTCCTGAGCTGGTTTCTCCAAGTTGACCTAAGCGTGGCCACACAGCGAAGAAGAAGAAGAAATGGTCGCGGAGTCGAAAACCATGGCGAATTCGCTTAATTTACGACGAATGATATGTGAAACAAACGTTCTATCGCGTTCTGATTGTTCGGCGGCATTGTCACAAGGTTTGTAGGCTCAAATAGACCCAATGTACCACAGTAGTACGGAACGGAAGAGATGGTAATCCCGGCCTGATTATCTTTCGCAGGAGCCACACAAGTGATGGTGTCTGCGAATGGTCCTGCCGAAGTGAAGCTAAGGAACGCTGAGTCTGAAAATTGCCATCTGGAGGTACAGTACCGCTCAAATGCAGGCCTAGAGGACATACAGTACCGACTGGTGGAAAGCCTCATCAAACGATCCTTCGTTCGTGTGATAGCAACACCGGCATATTGTCGCAGTGCCGTCTACATTTACGTCCAAGAAATGACCGATAAGGGAGGAGTGAGTATAAAGGCAGACCATATTGTACCACCATATCCAACAATATATGTGATTGTGTATCTTCTTAGCTCCTGGCTTGCTCCATCAATGCAACCTGCTTGGCATTGATAACGAGTGGAATTGAGCTCAACTTCACGGTGGCCGCAGTGCACTGTATCGTAACTGAGGATGGTGCAATCATCCTTGATCCCGACGACAAACAGATGAAACGGGCAAAGACCTCATTCACGTACGTCTTCGATAGTATCGCCCGGAATACGGTTACATCGTACGTGCATGGTAGCTTCACATTCGAGGAATACGAGAAAGTTGTGAGTGTATGTAAGGAGGCAGTGGAAAAGGTTTTTAATTTCTACCGGAAAGTTTCACTAAACATTACGAAAGTGGTCACTGATGATAGTTAATAGATGGTAAAATACAAAGAAATGCTGATGAATATTACACACCTAAATAAATCGTTTGTTAATATTTTATCATCGCACACTTAATTGTTGAAAATTCGTTGAAATCGAAAATCGTTGAAAATACCATGAACACGCAAAACTTCGTTAGCCGCCTTGACCGTTTTCAATAGTTAGCCGCCTGGTATGTGCAACATGTTGGCCGCTGACAGTGTCTTCGGTAAATCATAGCAGCGCCATCTATTGATCGTGCCTTGAAGTCAATTGAACATGACGTATGAAGCCGCCCGAGTACCTCATTTAATTGACATGAGTGGTGCGGTCTCTGGTGGTTAGGCTGAGAAAAGAATGCGTGAAGCTTCAATATGTCGGAGCTTATAAATGATTTCAAAGCTTTTTCGAAAAATTTCAAATCGTTTCGCAAGAGATTAAAGTGTAAAGTTTTAAATTTACCGCTTCGCTATATGTTTTTGTTAATATAGAACTAATTAAAGATCGCGTATCAAATCATATCTGTTGCGTCCAGCAACAAGGCTCTTTCTCTTCTTGTGGTGATAACACGAAATCAGATAGATTTTAATATCGCGTTTATTTTACAAAATTAAAATTTTACTATCTTTGTGTAACTCGCATGGAAGAAAGAGGCCGCTTGCCTCTTTCCAGTTCTATTTATCTCTTTTTTCTCTCTGCCGTGCGACGGACCCGAACGGGGTTGTTGTTCCCTGCGATGTTCGGTGATCGTTCTCGTCCTTCTACTGCTGCCAGCGCCACCTGCCGTTACCCAACGTAAACCGAGCCGCTGTTGACGTCTGCTGAGATGACGGACAGTTGTTTACAAACAACAATATCAGTGATACTACGCTACACAATAGGAAGTCCTTCCACACAAACTGGGCCAATAATTTCCTCAGAATCTGCGAAATGCAGTTGGGTTTAGCGTCTGGCTGCTCCCCGACGTTAAGATAGCCGGCTGCTCTGTTTTGTTTATAAAACTGCTTACAAAAATTCATAAAACAATACAAAACTTTGAGCAGTTTTAGGAACACTCATTCCATTTACAGGTTTATGGTTGGAGTGATTCCAAACCACACCCAAAAACAAAACCCAAATTCTTAACATATAGCGTGCCTTTCGACGTCCATTAGAGACTGGGAACGATCAATTTTCCGGCAAACTCCCAGAGGCGGATACGATTAGAAACATGAAGCATTGAAGTCTCATTTTTTGTACACATTATCATATACAAGATTCCAAAGCTAATCCCAATCCCTGAATGACACTAAAAAAAAAATACTAGCCACAAGAAAGTAATCTGTTAGGTGAGGTTAAGATTCACGACACTTAAACAAACTAAGCAACTAAATCATCAACTAAGTGTTTCTACTCATAGAATATACATTTTTAGCTAAGGAACACTTCGAAATCTTCGACACCGGGTCAATCAAACGTAAAAGAACAAAACCGTATTTTGTATTCTACAGGATCACAGCGTCATTACTGAGCATAAAGAAATTTGTATATTGAATAAATATAGTAGCATAAGATTACGATATCGTAACCAAATTCTGTAGAATTAATGCACTATTAATGTGGTAATATGTATTAGATCTCGACATGCGTAACTATTACCGTTACTTTCATTGGAAATGCATCTTTAACACGCTTGACCTGAATCCGTTATTTGTTAGTACGAGAAACTCACGTTCTGAGAACATCTGGAAGGCATAATCTCAAAAGCAAACCAGCTACTAAGCCTGCCAAGGCCTGAAAAATGCTCCGTGATCTAGTGTGCATTTGAACCATCTCCTGTGGCACAGTATTTCCTGATGTCTTGGAGAGCTGCTGCGTTGTTTGGAGTCCTCAAGCCATAGCCGCTGCCAATCGCACATGCACGTGTACAGCGTAAAGTAACGCGAAACGTTCTTTGCGAAATTTACTCTCCGGCGTTTCGTGCTGCAGATAATTTCAATGCGTCTGTGGTAGTGAACAAAACATTCGTGCTCGATCGCGATCTTGGTTTGGAGACAATGAGTGGCTTCATGGTTTTATATTTGTCAATTGTGTTAATATTAGCAGTGGGTTGTAAAAAATCGTATTCCTTAAACTCTATTAGGCTGTTTTGTTTGCCCAGCCGAAAAATTGGCACACTATCCCTACTTATGGCAGTCGGATACTCACGGATTCCCTTATAAGAAGCTTCACTTCGGGAGTAACCCCCTTCCTTGACCACAATGCTCAATAATGAACTCTAGCTTCGGATATGAATAAACGACACGCGACTCGCCAACCGCCACTTATTATTAATTTACTTTATTTTCAATAGGTTACCTTTTTGTTTTGTATACAATTTTATACTTTATCTACAATTTTATTACAATCATTACACAAATTGTTTCTGTTTGTTTTGTTTTGTTTTTTTTTTCTGTTGTTGTTTGCCCATTCGTTTAAATAATAGCTCGCTCGATCGCGCCGAATTGCTCGGCCTCCCGCGCATGATCTCCCGATGATTTGCTTTCATCACACACACCCTCACACAATGACTGTCGATCCAAATGTACAGCTGACACTTAAAAATACTTGCGTTACGACTTGCGTACGTGTGCTTGCGTTAGGATGCATGTGTGTGTATGTGTGTGTGTGTGTGTGTGTGAATATGATCCTTTCACTTGCTACGCTTAACCTAAGGGGAGAGGGTTTGTGTGCATGTATGTGTTTTTGCTCTTGAGTCCTATGCATACTATGATTACCAGGTTCGAGCAACGCAGTAGAACGTAGTAGGCGCTGGGAAACATGCCTCCCAACTGTCTGTCACACAAAGCGATGGGGTGGGGGGTTCGTTCCGGATGCCAGCAGGTTCGACTGGAATGGGTGAACCCTTCGATATCCCTCAAATGCATTATGGTTAGAGAGGACCCATCGATACCGGCTCGATGCGCTTTCTGACGCCTATTTGCCGTTGCGGTTGCGTTGCTTCACCTCGCGTGAAGAAGATATGTAATGAAATTAAAATCGCGCCATCCCTTTCCAACGCCGGCTCCACTTTCCCTGTTTCGTGGGTCCCGAGCGGCCCGAGCTAATAATTGTGGTTCCTCGCAACCCAGCGCAAACGCGCCTTCATTCCTACCTTACAACCCACAGACAGACTTACTTAAGTAACACTCGTCCTTTGTGGGGGGGTGGGAGCAACGGGAGTTGGTTTCGTTTAAAAATTACGTGACGCTACTTATTGCTTTCGATTGGAAAATAGATAGCTTCTGCTGCCTGTCGGGTGCGCTTTGTCCCGATTGTCCCACCCGTTCTGCTCCGTTGTTGTCCGTTGTGGGTGTGTTTCTGTTAGCAGTTAGCCTAAAACACACGCTCTAATCGTTCTCGTGACAACATTCATATTCTAAAGCGTTTGACAGTAGTACGAAGTTAGACGTGACAGTAGTGTGTGTGTGCGTTTGGGGTTGAGTTTTGTTAGTTACGTTTTCGCTTTTTCTCTGTTGGTTGCTCTGTTTAATGTCTCACATACATCCACATACACTAGAATTTTGCACACATCGTAGCCTGTTTGAATATGTGTTCTCTCTGCGGTGCGTTACAGTATTTTGTTTTTACAGATTCCGCACGTTCTGCTACGCTAATGTGTCCCTAATCGTTCGTTGAGAGTTCACTTACTTGCTCTTTTGCTACACACGCCCAACTCTTTACACACTGAAACACGAACGAACGTTAGGTTCTCTCTTCATCCTCTCTCTCTCTCTCTCTCTCTCTCTCTCTCTCTCTCTCTCTTTCCTCGTGTGCGTCTTAAGAAGCTGCGATGGATTGTGATCTGCTTTTATTACGATTACGTCTCTACGATTTGGGAGATTTGGGTGCAGAATGCGGCATTTTTCCAACAAAAAAAAACAAGTTCGATTTGTCTCCAGTGGAGAAAGCTTCTTCCTCGTGGTTTCCTTACAACACTCGTCATGCAAGCCGGAACGACCGGGTTGTCCGGGCTTGTCGTATACATTGAATAAGGCGGCTAGTGGATTTTCGACACTGCTTCGACCTGCTGCGTCCTGCGTCCTGGTGGGTGGTTCCCCAACCGCCCACGATGCTTACTGCAGCATCTTTAAGACGCGGTGCGCACGCGCGCGTGTGTGTGTGTAAGAGTGCAGTGATCCGTCCACCGTGCTTAATAGCGCTCTATGCAATCCACGATTTAATCAGTGAGGATCGATACTAAATATCTGCGTATTGTGTTTCCGCGTGTCTGTGTGGGTGTGTGGGTGTATATATATTTGTATACATATGTATAGACTTTAAATGTATATATATGAATTTTTGTTTTTTGTTTTGTTTTGCAATAAATTCTTAAACTCTCATGTACAAAAAAAGGGAGCCGTATCATATCTTAGCGAATTCGTATACTTCATTTGCGGTGCGTCATCGTAGGTGAACTATCACATGGGATCGTTCTGCGTGTTTTTTTGTTGTTGGTTAGGGGCTATTTCTTTGTCGCCTTGTCGCCGCTGGACAAGACTCAGAGCTCGATCGAATACTTTGGTAGTACTTTAACTCAAAATGGGTTGCGAAAGGACGATCAGCAGAACAAAACAGTGGGAAGGAAATGGGGAGAGGGTGGGGTATGCAAATGCTGCATTAGTTGCATGCGTTTTCGTATGCGAAAGCTTCAATGCGTTAAACCAAAGACTTTCGACTCCTTCTTCCGAGTACGAGTACTTCACCCTGTCCGAATGATCAATACTCGATCATCGCTGTGTACGTATATGAACTGTTCCTAAAACGATCATCACAGGTGCGTCCGTCGTTTGACCGGCTTACTTACTCACAAAGAGATAAAACATAATACGAAAATGAGAAAGCACTGAAACAAGAAATAACACACCAACGGAAACGAACGGATGAGTCGATTATTAACAGAGGAGAACGAACGAATCGAACAAACAACGACAGGAGAAACTGATAAGAAACCAAACAAACAAAAACAAAACGAACCAAACAGAAGGATAATGTTGAAGGTTTTCCATTTTATTTCAGCGATTGTGTACTCTCGATATAGGGGTTTTTTCCTTCCTGTTTGTTGCTTTTCCCTATGCTGCACGCTGCGCTTCTTCGGCATAATAATTTTCTTACTAGCTTATCTAGTATCCTTCTTGCTAGCAGCCCGCCCCACTGCCTAACCCAACCCAACTGTATTTTCTCTTCTCCGCTACTCACTACCGCTGGTGTCCACTCTCGTGCTGGAGTCCCCGTATATTTACATGGTACGATCGCTAGAGATCGCACTCCGTTTGTTTCCTTTCTTTCTTTTTTTTATACAGCGCCGCCCAAGTGTAAAGTGTTTCGTCCCTGATCGCCCCGTCGTTGTATTCATTCTACTGCTGCAGAGTTCACGCGAACGTTCTGCTTTCGCCGGCCTTTGCCGGTCAACGTTTGTGATCGCGGCTCACGTAGAAAAACACTGAACCGTACCGATCGTACGGGATCGTTCGACAAAACATAGGTAACAGGGGTCCGGAAGGTTAACGATCGAGAGGAGTACGCAGAAAGCAGCGGAAACAATCTCTCGCGAAACGAATTGAAACTAAAATAGCAATTACCGGTTGGTGGTGGGAGGGAGGGCCAACAATAATAATAATAATAATGATAATAATAATATTAATCGTAGCATTAATTGTAATTTTCTAAACTAAAACTTTGCCTGTGGTTTGGTTGGCCTTAAGCAATTATTACACGAAGTTTACATTACACAAATGTAGCGTTTATACAGCTAAAACCTACATCTAAACATGCGGACGCGCGAAAGGACATTGAACAGAGGGGTGGGAGAGCGATAGGGAGGGGCAGAGGGGAGGGTATGAGAGAGAATTCTGAGTTCTAAGCAAGCTCACCACACAGGGGTTGAGCTGCCTCTCTCGTGCCTTCTCGGTGCCTTTTTCGTTTCATTTATCTAACAGTGGGCTTATGCTACTTCTTCAGCAAACAAAAAAAACCCTATCCTTCCCGATCTCGAGCTTGAACTCCTCAAACTAAATGCATTTCGAGCTTGCAAAACAGCACATAGGAATCGAACGATGAGGGGACAGGAGGAGAGAGAGGAGAGGAGGGAAGGGAAGGGAGAGTCAACATAAAGTCGGTGTGAACGATGTGCTCGAAAATATTAACTACAAACATCCGGCGATCGCTTCGATCGCTTCCGCACCGAGATCACCAAGTGCGCTTATCCTGTTGTGCTGCCTGTGCTCGGTCCGCCAGTAGGCTGTGATGCGTGTGTGTGTGTGTGTCTGTGTATCCTTGCCCTTTCACTTGCCGCCAACCCTCGCCACCCTCGGCGCAATCCGTTCCGCAGTGGGAGGGGTGTGAATTTAATATAAATCGTACTTACATACACGTTGCGTTGCTTACATGATCGCGCCCGTCTTCTTAGCCACCTAAACGTTAACGAAAGGATACCATTCATAATCTCGTGGGTGTGTGTGTCGCGTTTTACATGATTTTTTGTTGCGTGTTTGCTTGCTTGTTTGTTTTCCTTTATCGTTAGTTAAATTCGTTGAAGTCTGGTGATTTGCAGAATGCTCCTTAACTCTTAGTGCTGACGGTGCTGCTGCTGCTGCCGCCGTTTCCACTCTCGGGGGGGTTCGGTTCCCACGACGAGTGATCTGATTTGTTTTTCCTTATCCTTCGTTTTAATATACACAACACGCCAAACTCCTCACACTGCCGGACCTCACGGTGTGGTCCTTCGCTTTCTTCTTACGGGGTTTCTTTTGCTAATTACATTAATTATCATTACGCCGTTCTCTCTCTCTATCTCTCTCTCTCTCTCTCTCTCTCTCTTTCGCGGAAAACGCAAAATGAAGAAAAATGCGCGCGGAAAAGAAAGTAGTGGGAACGAAGGTAGACTGGTTTTTTGCACATCGTTTGACTTATTGCTTATCTGTTGTTTTCCTCTGTAAAATGAGAGTTCTGAGAAGTGCTCTATTACCGGGTCAAACATTCCGTTGGGAGACAATTGCCGGAAAAGTAAGTTCACTCTGCAAGTGATTAAATGCGTTCATCAAAGTAACCGTAGCAAAAGGAAAACAGTAGCCAAGCTTCGGGTGTGTTTGGAGTGTGAGGGATGGCACCCGTTAAAGAAGTATCGGTAGTAACTAGCAGTGGAAGTAGTAGAAGAAGATGCGTTCAATAGTACACCCGTTACCATTTGTATGTTTGCCCCTTTTACGTGCGCAGGTGAGTTTGGTAACACATCCAGGATTGTTTTGTTGTCTGTTTTGTTTCACTGCGTCCTTTCCTCGCTTACTACGTATGAATGAGTTTGAGTGAGTGTGTGTTTTGCGTTGTTTTTGCGGCTGCAGCAGCATGCCGTCTTTAGCGTGCGGGGTTCCTATTTACACTTGGTTGATTTGCTCGCCGAAAAGACTAAGCATGTTTTACCTTCTTCAATCTCTCTCTCTCTCTCTCTCTCTCTCTCTCTCTCCCTCTCGTTATCCTGTTACTAATCCTCCTTGCGGGGTTTTGCGCTCTCTCTCTCTCTCTCGCTCTTTTACAATCAATCACATGCGATTTATCGTTCCGTTCGAGTTGGAGTTTCGATTCTCACTTCGCGTGTACCCTGCACCGGGTTCCGCTTTCCGTACTGAGAGTGCGATCCGATATCGTTTACCGTAATCCCTAACACCATCGTTCGCTCTAATGGTAGTACAAATTAAATATCGCTTGCCAGATTCTTGCAGCAAGCAAACAGCAGCACACGCGAGCGGAGACGACACTGACCTCCCGCCTCGGTGGCAAGCGGTTGCGGAATCCCGAATCCCGTGCCGCATGGCGGGACACACCGGTTCGCGAACTGTTGCAACTGTTGGCACTGTTGAGCACGGCACAATCGTGATGCTGTTCGTGATGATGATGGTAATGATGGCTCGCGCGGAACGGAGGGGGACGATTTGCATAGTCCTCCCGGAGGACTCCTTTGTAAGTGGACACGTCTCCTTACTGCTGCCGTCCGACCCGTCCGGCCCGTCCTGAGCGACATGAGATCGTACGTTTGTGGGCGTGCTGCCGTCCTGCCGGAGTCGCCGGTCGGATTCGATCGGGTTGCCTCTCTGGTTGTGTATGTGTGTGCTGCTTGTTTGTTTTTTTTTTTT